>OY288110.1:57375661-57540661 GCA_958431115.1 Syrphus vitripennis | reverse complement strand
TAATATATGATATTTGATTCTTTTAGTTCTTCAATTATAGAATTGATTTCATTCTGATGGTTATTATTGCCAGCATTTTTTGATGCTGTTAAAAGTCTAAGTCTATTGACAAGTTCATTAGGATCATTCCAGAACACATATTCCATATTTTTGTTTGTGTATTTCATTTTAGTAGTATCAGAATAAGATCCTCCGGTTTTTTCACTTTCAGCTTTAAGTCCGACAACAAGTTTTTTAATTATTTGAGTATATTTTGCACCTCTGTTACCCTTCATTCGTGAAGAACTGTCATGAATTATTCTATGTGCGTTGGTTTTTTGTAAAATTTGTGCTTACGTGGATTTTTCTTTAACATCAACTCAATGAGACCAGGAGTTCGACTAAAAGTTTCACCACCAATTATAATATTATTTTCATTCATTTCAAAGTTGCAACTGCCTATTTTAACAGTTTGTGTGTTCACATCAAAATATGGGCCAAAATTTGTATCACAATTCGATTCTGATAATATTTTTTGGGTGAAAGAAGATGTTTTGTCAGGCTCGTTCATACTTTTTGTTAAGAAAGACATCCTGTTAGAACTTGTTATATTTTTTGGGGTACTGAAAATAAGAGAATCGTCTATGCTTTCCAATTCCTGTGTTAGTGGACTTGTTTGTTCATGATCTGTTTCGTTCTTTTCATCAAACGATTTGAATAGAAGTTTACGATTTTTAAGTTTCTCTTGCTGAAAGTTGTCTTTCCTTTCATTCTCAATCAATTTTTTCAACGGCTCAACAATAGGTTTGAATGTGTTTTCCAATTGAGTTTCTCTCATATTTTGACCAGTTTTAAGTTGTAAATATTTATTTTTAAGCACATTTTTAGTTTTCACTAGATCTTTTAACATGCTTTCATCCATTTTTATAATTTATGAAAAAATTATTTGCCTTTAACAAGCAAACTGTCTCAAACAGTGGTGTTGTCAGAATGTTTGGATTTTAAATGATAATAGTGTATTTATAGCAATGCAATTTTATTGAAACTATTTTTGTAGCGACCTTTTATAATACTGCTTTCCTTGTCTATAACCAGGAATCCAAAATTATCAGCCCAGCAGTGATTAAATGTCATATCTGAATTAATATGATCTTTGTAAACATGCTTCAAGTTCAACTCATCTTGTTTGAAAAGAATGATAAAGTTAGCATTGTCTCTGATCAAATGTTTTGGTATATGAGTATAGGACTGACATAAGTAAAAGCTGTCAACCCCGTTATGCCGTCCCATACAAAAATAGTCTCTTATGTTGTTTTGTTTCTGACATGCAACATCATCGAATATGAAAATTGAATTACTTTTAGCTTCTGATGGTGTCATTATTTCACAATTGTTTGAAAATTCATTGTATTCCATTCCTTTGATAGATGTTATTAGCGTTTTTAGATATTGATATTTTGGCTGATGTAAAGATTTAGAATAAATATAAATATTTTCAAACTTCAATCCATTAGGGTCAAGAAGAATGCTAAGCATTACATTTGTTTTCCCACAGTTTGAAGGTCCTACGATAATTCCTCGAATACTGTTTGGAAACAAAGATCCATGCTTCTTTTTAGTTTTTACATTGCAATCAAATTTTTTTACTTTTATAATTTCTAACTGCTTAACGAACCGCATAATGATGACTAACAACTTTTGAAATAAAACATCTAGTTTTTATACATTTCTAATCATATCGCACTAGTATTACAATACTGTAGTAACTCAAAATTCGTCTTTTTTCAGAATCAACGAAAAACTGATTATAAACTTCCTGTTAAAGATATAAAAAAAATTCTTATTTTATAATTTAAAGGGGTTAAATGGATGTTGTTTTCTATTTACCATAAATTTTTAAAATAACAGGTTATTGAAATATTTAAAAAATTTAAGTTAAGACTATATTGCACTGAGTGCAGTTATCAAAAAAATGTTTTATTTATAGTTATGTCGTTATAGCTGAAAAACTTGGAGTTACCACAATTTTAAGGTACGGTGGTGTGTTACTTTTTGGGTTAAGTTTTTTAGTTACCACCATTAACATTTTAAAATGTTTGCCAAATAAGTTAAGACATTGATAGATAAAACCAGATGATAATAAAACACAAAGTATTCAAGAAAAATAATAATTCATATTTTATTTTTATACTTGTATATTGTACTTGTTTGTTTTGAACTTGTAAGAAAAACGAAAATAACAAAATTAAACTTCATAAAAAAAAACAACAAAAATTAATAATACAAAATAAATTATAAAGAAAAATTAAAAAATTAATTATTTCATTCTTGTTATGACTAATAGGAACTTATAGGTTTTACATTTATAGGAATTTTTGATTTGTTTTTTAAAAACGTTAATTAATTATTTTTTGAAAATAAGATTCGTAAAACGATCGGGGAATAATTTTTTTTACGATAAGTTCGTTTATGTCCTTTTTTTTATGTTCGGTTAGTGGAATATTTTCGGTGTACGCTGGTTTCAATTTCATATCGAACAGTACATTTCGATTAATTGTTTGTCGCTTATTACGTACGAAAACTTTTTCGTAATTTTCTTCTTCATAAGAATTCTTGTAGAAAAAAGAAAACGGGAATTCTTTTTCAACACGAAGTACCTTTATGTCGTGCCATTTAACTTGCTTTTTTTTTTCGTTCATATTAAAATTGTTGCCCCACTCTTCTTGGAGAATCTTCAGGTCGTAAAATTTTTCATGATCCATTTCGTTCACTTTGTAGGGCTCCCCTGTCTTTTTGGCAGCACGTATTAAAGTTATGTATTGTTGAGGAACATAGATTGGGCCAGATTTAAGAAAGCGCTTCACTTGCTTTTCAATCACGCTATGCACATTATCACCCTCGTTTTGAGAGTGACCTCTAATCAGAAATTTATGTGTTATACTCTTCACGTTCATTTTTTGTGTTGCGTAAGCGTAAGCTGAAAGGAGATATTTATTTTTTTGCTGCCCGCAGCAATTATCAGAGTAAAATATAAAGTCCAGTTCTTTATCAGTATTAGCTTGAGTAATTCTTTCTATATAATTCAGTATGCAACTTCCAATTTCAATGGCACCTCGTTTTCCCTCCGTTTCGTCCCAAAAGAAACATTCGACGTTTTTAGCATGTAAATCGCTTACAGTGAAGTTAAAACAATTAATTTTACTTTTGTAATAGAAAACTGAAACTTGCCCCTTTGGAATTGGCATCACTGCTTGCAAATCATAAACTGCAACAATTGTGTTATCGGTCCCAGATTTGTCCTTTTCTTTTTCTCTTCTGGACAGTTCTTTTTCTTTCAAGTGGCTTTCATAACTTGCAACAATTTCTTGTTTTTCTTCTTCTTCAGCATTTTTAAAACTTTCGCAAAGATCACACTGATCTTTTTTTGGTGTGTAAAACGAAATATTGAAATCTTTGTTAAAGATGCGGTTAAACGATGACGCAGAAGCATATTCCAGGTTCTCTTTTTCACAATTGTCTTTATAGTCGCGGTATAAGTCAGCTAAGGATTTATCACACTGAATAAACTCTCGCGACGTCTGTGCTCTGAGATAGTGTGATTCGATTCGTGGTATACTATCGATAAAACTCTTGACACTATCGTAGACTGCTGGTTTCATAGCGGGTTGCTTTCCATGTTTCCCTCTCATATTATCTTCTTGCACAAAACCAGTCTCTGTTTTTTTGGTTAGTGCAGTAGCAATGTTTCTGTCGTTAATAGCTAGAGTATTTTAAAAAAATGTTTTGCAGACTCTAACATTTATATGGTTTAGCTGGAAATGAAATGCGGTATTAAGTTGTCGAAAATTTTGAGTGGATGAGTATCTGTATTTTGGTTTAATTTCTTTTGTATGCCGAATAATAAATTCTCTTTGTTTCTGCAGGTCTCCCAAGCTCCAATAGTTTTTAAAAATACTCTGTCTTGATGTCTCATCTATCTTTGATTTGCAATTCAACCTGCATTTTTCGCCACACGCCGGACCCATCTCTTTTGCAGGTACTTGTTTTTTAGTATTCGACTGGTACGCTTTGCCAGAATTGCGAAGAGTTTTTGCAATTTTACATTTCCAATTATTTGGTTGTCTTACCCTCTTTCTGCTTCTTTGTTCCACTTGCACTTCTGGAACAATATTCATCTCTGAAACACTTTGAACAGCTGGTCCATCTGTTGATGTAGTGGGATTCACAGAATTGTTTGTTTCATTATCCGAGCTATTTGATGAGGAGCTGGAACTTTTTGAAGAAGAGCTGCTTGAACTTGAGCTACTTGACGAAGAACGAGTTGGCGGTTTTGTTAATAGACGTTGCGCTAAACTTTGAGCATTTCTTATTGGATTGGGTATAAAATTAGGGTCAGCATCGGAATCATCAAAGTCGCTGTGATCAGTGCGAATAGGGGAAATATAATATTTCTTTTGCCCAACACTGCAAGATGACGTACTTGGTGCACTGTTTATTATTTCTTGAAGAACTGAAGATGCACTTGTTGCATTATTTAATTCTTGAAGAACTGGAGAACGTGAAGCTTTGGAGATTGGCTTGGCGTTTTCCTTCTCCATGCTTTTCATAGCCATTTCTACAAGCAAACGGGCACGATGCATTCTTAATCTACAAAAAAAGTAGAGCAAAACACCGTAAACACTATTATGTCAACAAGAACGTAGTAACTCAAAATTTCTTTCGAAACGGGGAATGGGACGACTTGACAATTTTTACATTAATATTATCGCATGCGTGATTTCTAACTTAATGATTACCAATTAAGTATTTGTTTAAATGTTTACAAAGTGTCACAAAAAATTGGAAAGTAAAAGTTCGTCAACAAAACTGAACTAAGTCTAAAATTGCTTAATAAACCGACAAGAACGTCGTAAGTTAAAATAATATTTAAAATCGCGTTTTTGTGAATCAACTATAGGGTTATAACCTGAATTATCCCAATTTTCCGTTTACATTTAAATCAGTTAAAAAGTTTTAACTCAAAATAATTATCTAACTTTAACATACCTGATTCAGCAAAAACGTTCCAACTCAAATTAATTCACTTTAAAAACAAAGAAGCGATCCTTTCCTCTCCGAATTTCGATTGCAACTGAAGATGATGCAATAATGAAATAAGGGTAACTACTGACAGCCAATCAGAAACAACGATTCTTATTGCCATCTCTACGTGGTTTCTTGCACTATAAAAACGACGTTTTTATTGACTTGTGGAGAATTTAATTTTACGTTTGACTACATTATTAACTCAAAAACCGATTTTTTTGAGTTACTACAGTATTGTAATACTAGTGCGATATATGTTTCAACCCTCGACTAAGAAGGTATATTAATTATAATATGATTGAGCACAACACTAAAAAGCAGGAACATAAAAAAAGAAAATCATTTGAAGGAGAAGGGCTTTTAAATAAAGCTATTGACAAATTACCATTCGAACTACATATTCCTTCTTATAATTATTGTGGCCCAGGAACGAAATTGGAAAAACGATTACGTAGAGGAGATAAGGGAATTAATCAATTGGATGAGGCTTGTCGACTACATGATATTGCATATTCTAAAAGTAGTTCTCTCTTAGATCGACACGTTGCCGACAAAGCTCTAACAGAACAGGCTTGGAAAAGATTCAAAGCAAGCGACTCTTCAGTCTCTGAAAAGTTAAGTGGACTTTTAGTCACCAACATGATGAAAGCAAAGACAAAATTTGGTATGGGGAATAAAAAGGCTAGATCTGTCAATAGAAAAACTATCAAAACTAAACCCAAAAAGACTATCAAAAGAAGTATTTTTAAAAAGGTTATAAGTGAGGCAAGAAATGCTATTAAAAACAATGTCAATTGTTGTGGTACAACCTCTATAGCAAATATTGCTGTTAGGCTGCAAAAAATGTCTTAAAAAATAAGAAAAAACAGGACATTACCACACCGAGAATAATCCCACTTCCAAAGAGTGGTGGTTTTCTCCCACTTCTAGCTCCTATTCTCGCTGGTCTATCAGCTGTGGGTTCTTTGACAGGTGGAACAGCTGGCGTAGTAAAAGCCATCAATGATGTACGAGCTGCTAAAAGGCAATTTGAAGAAAACAAACGTCATAATCAGGCTATGGAATCGGTTGCTATTTAAGGAAATGGATTATTCTTACGTCCATATAAAAATGGTCTTGGCCTTTTTCTTAAAACTCCAAATGCAAAAAACTAATTACCCTGCTACCTAACCACCCTTTAAGCAATTTGGAAATTGATCACTTTGGAAAGAAGCACTTAAAGAATTTTAGAGGAGTTTTCATGCGAGATTCATTACCAAGGATATCATTCGATAAAGAATGTGGTGTTTTAAATTTGGATGATGAAGCTGGGATGGGTACTCATTGGGTAGCATATATTATAAACAAAAAAAAATGTTATTAAGTGTTTTGATAGTTTTAGAAATTTGAGACCACCAACTGAAGTTATAAGCTATCTTGGTAGTAAAATAAATTATAATTATATCCGAGAACAAGACTTCGATACATTTATATGTGGCCACTTATGTTTAAGATTTTTACTGGAATATTATTTTTTAAAAACTTAATAAGAATTGAATAAAATGACGTAGAAAAATCAAAACTGTATCATTGGTCTTTTAATCGAGATGTCGTTAACACTTATGTCGATTTCAATTGGCAATCTGGAAGTAGAAAAAAGCATTCTGAATGCGTTCAATTGGGCAAAAGTGACAGTTCTGATTCTAAAAAAAAGAGAATTTCTCTTCTGGATTTGAAATCAGAAGCAAAAACAGAATCACTCACACATTCAAAGATTTAATGTCACGCTTGATAATTGTCATATTTTTTTAAATTTACAACTGTGAAGTGATTGCTTGAAATACTAATACTCTCACACCAAACATCAAATTTTTCAGAATCGAAAAAAACTGTTCAATTGGGATTCCGAATCTAAAACCAATTCCGGATTGCCAATTGAAAACGACATTACTTTGAGTGGAAATGAATTAACTCTGAATGCCGAGTATTTCCCACCAATTGTACTGAAGTCTAATTATTATGTATGTGGGCTTATAGATTTTCAAACATATACAGGGTGAGTCATGAGCAATGCGACAAAATGCTAGGGCGTGTAGGTTGCGTTGAGACAAGAAAAAAATCGTATGGGAGGAGGGGGTCTATTCCCCCCCGTTTAGCCGGGAGGTTCAATTTTCGAAAAAATTTACTTAAAATGGAAAAAAAATTATTTAAAATCAACGGCTTCATTTAAAATGCTATGCGATACCGTTTTGAAAAGCTAACAACTTTTTCTTTCATTCTGTGTTTAAATAAATCTATTCTAAGAAATAGTTTTTGAAATATTAATTTTCAAAGTCAAAATTTTGAAAATAAAACTGGAAAAAAAATATTCAAATTAATTTTTTTCAAAATTTTACGTAATTAAGTGCTTATTTTAATTTCAAAATTAAGTGCTGTTATTAATTTTAATTCAAAATCAGAAAACCGGATGCAAAAAATTTATGTCGTTCTCAAGAAATTAAAAGAATTCTAAAGCTAAAAATAAAAAATTAATGATCGCTAAACTTTTTAAAACAAGAAAATGGTGATTTGCTTTATTTATAAGTCCTTCCAATAAAAAATGTAGTAAAAATAAAAGGACTTTTTAAAGCAAATCATCATTTTCTTGTTTTAAAAAGTTTAGCGATCATTAATTTTTTATTTTTAGCTTTAGAATTCTTTTAATTTCTTGAGAACGACATAAATTTTTTGCATCCGGTTTTCTGATTTTGAATTAAAATTAATAACAGCACTTAATTTTGAAATTAAAATAAGCACTTAATTACGTAAAATTTTGAAAAAAATTAATTTGAATATTTTTTTTCCAGTTTTTTTTTCAAAATTTTGACTTTGAAAATTAATATTTCAAAAACTATTTCTTAGAATAGATTTATTTAAACACAGAATGAAAGAAAAAGTTGTTAGCTTTTCAAAAAGGTATCGCATAGCATTTTAAATGAAGCCGTTGATTTTAAATAATTTTTTTTTCCATTTTAAGTAAATTTTTTCGAAAATTGAACCTCCCGGCTAAACGGGGGGGAATAGACCCCCTCCTCCCATACGATTTTTTTCTTGTCTCAAGGCAACCTACACGCCCTAGCATTTTGTCGCATTGCTCATGACTCACCCTGTATAACTCTATACCAAATGTAGATGAGTTTAATAACTTGTTACATGTGGGTGATAACGTTATAACGTTTCCTATTGGTTCCTATGAGATAGAAGATATTAATAATTTAATACAAACAAAAATTATTGAAATTAATAAAAACAAGAAAAGTGGTTAAAAAAAGAGTGAAATTAGATCTTTATGTTGATATTAACAGAGTAAATGCTGTACGCATTGAATGTAATATCATAGAAGGAACGTATATTAATAACCAAACAGCACACATCTTACATGAATTTGCTGTTAAAGTAAGTCCAGGCTATAAAATCATTGAAGCTCCGAGGAATGTTATTTATTTACCTGTGAACGTCAAGCGGATAACATCACTGTGTTTAAAATTTGTTGATCAAGACGGAAAAGATATCAATTTTAGAGGAGAAAAAATAACTGCCCGACTACATTTAAAGCCAAAAACATGATTGTATATGAACATATAATAAATTCAATTTCTTAATTTGATACTTAATCCATCTTCGAACTCAACTGCGGTAATATCTCTTCTTACTAAAGATAATCAAGACTTTGTATTATCATTAGGATACACATTAAAACATTAAAAACAAAACAAAAAAAGAAATATGCTAAATATTTTTCAAGAACCGGAGATTAATGAAAATATTTCTAAATACGAGTATCATACTTATTCACCGTATCAAAACAATTTTGATCGCAATGACATCATTCAGATTTCTATACAACATCAAAATCTTAATGTTCTTCCTGCAGAAAGTTTTTTGTATGTTGAAGGAACAATTTCAAAAGCAGATGGAAAAGAGATACTCACTACAAAACTTGTAAATAATGCAATGGCTTTTCTCTTTGATGAAATACGATATGAACTGAATGGCAAAGAAATTGAATGTAATTGAAATGTCGGAATAACATCAACGATTAAAAATTATTTATCTTTATCCAAAAATGAAAGTGATATGCTACTGAATGCGTCTTGGTCCCCCGACTCAGCTATTATTTTGAAACCTTTACATTTTAATTATTGTATTCCACTGAACAAACTTTTGGGGTTCGCCGAAGATTATAAAAAAATTATCCCAAATGCCCGACATGATCTAATTATTACACGGGCTAGAATGGATGAAAATGCACTTATATCCCCAACAGATGAAAATGTTCAAATAAAACTTCACAAGGTTCAATGGAAAATACCGCATGTGACTTTATCAGATGCTATGAAATTAACTCTATACAAATCTATAAACAAAAATAGTTTTATGAAAATTGCTTTTCGAAACTGGGATCTTTATGAATACCCCACGCTATCAACTTCTACCCATCATATCTGGAACGTGAAGACAACAACACAAATAGAGAAACCTCCTTACATTATCCTTGCTCTACATCTACATCTTGCTCTGTGATCTAACAGACTTAAAAGTTTATCTAAACTCCGATGTCTACCCACATGAAGACCTAAATATATGTTTTGAAAGAAACAGATATAGTTTATTGTACAGAATGTATACCGATTTTCAGAAAACATACTATAATAAAACTAACAATGAACCATTACTTTCCTGGGAGCTATTTAAATCGCGTTCCCCAATTTTTGTTATAGACTGCAGACATCAAAACGAAACCTTAAAAACAGGACCTGTCGACATACGCCTAGAGATGAGAACATCAAAAAATATACCAGCAAACTCATCAGCTTACTGTCTTATGCTCCATGATCGTATCATTGAATATAATCCACTTGATCAAGTAGTCAACAGAATTGTTTGAATTCAGAAATGAAAAATGTAAACATGTTTAAATAAAATAAATAAATTTAAACAGTATTTTGTTTGTTTTTCTTTAAACGTTAATTCGGGTTCTCATTGGGGCTGCTTGTTTTGATATTTTTTGTTATTGATCTATCGAGCTTCGAAAATTTTTATGAAATAGAAACAACATACATTTTTTTGATTAGTTAATTTTCAGCACAAGTTTTTAATACATTTTTACACTTTATTATAATTTTTACAATGTTTGACATAATTAGTTTGTTTGTTTTTATATATATTTTTAAGCAGGCTTGTATCGTTGTCTTTTAAATCCATATGGTAGCGAACTATGGTCTTCAAGAAAACGACGTTTTTCAGATTTAACGCTGTAGGTTTTTATTTCTGGAATGGTTATCACCTGATGGTTTTTCGTTTGTCGAATGTTTTCTGATTTTATTAAAATTTTTTCACTGCCTGAAGAAGATGAATTAAGTACAGATTCTTTAATTGAGTCAAAATTAATTTGTTGAGATGCTGCATAATTAAGAAAAATCCCTTTCACTTTGCAAACAACATATTCCATATTGTCTTTTGCACTAAACACTTTATACGAATAATTCTTAGGTCCTCCACTAACGAATTCTGTGATATAGCTTCCAACTCCATAAGTTTCCAATTCGTCTGTCATATCACCGATGAATTGTCCAGTAGGGAGTTCGAATTCTCCATCACGACTCATGTAAATAACCGAATCAGTATCGTTATACAAAACTCTTTCTCCTAAGCTCTCCAGGTAGTTATAAAGTTTAAGCCGAGCTAAAGTTGTTGTGTAAGCAGCAACACAGACATTTACTGTGGATAAAGAGTCGATAGCTTCTTCTTTCATCTCGAAGTTAACGACAACGTTTTCTTCATTTACAGGAAGAATGTGAAGCACTTCAATAGATGGATGCGTTAGAAAATGAAAGAAAGTTGAAGGGTTGTTCACAACGATAGTTTGAAGTTGATTTTCGCGTTGTCCAAACTTTCCCCAAAACGAATTTAGTATCAGTTTTGCAAGTGATCTCTTTCCTGGATTATTACATATCTCTGAAAATTCCAGCTGAATATTTTCTTTTTGAAGAAAATCAGAAACATATTTTTCCTTTTTTTGCTGAGACGAACACTCACTTGGCCAGCCAGATGCTTCTTGTTTTATTTTTAGAAACTTATTCATCATTGATGCGAACAAAATTAAATTTTTATCCGGGCTATACTGGACTACATTATATTCCCATGTTTCAAATATATTGAGTATGATGTATCCTTTTTCCACTGCTTTATTAACCTCGTCAATTACCCAAGTCCCTACCAATGCTCTTTGCTCATCAGTATGAGAACACAATGGCTCTACATTTCTCTCATCACTACAGCTTCGACATAGTGAAAACATGAGCTTAGAATTTTGGTTGATTCGTAAAATTGGATGAAGCAGGTTTTCTGGAGGTAAAATTTTACATTTTACGAGCCCATTCATTCCTTCCAAATTCGACGTAGTTGAGCAGGCTGCATCACCAGTGATGTGGATCTTAGGATGTCCAGTGGGGAATTTTCCATTCTTACACACCCACGGGTAAAGAGAGCATATATCTGTTGAAAAGAAAGAGAAACCTGTTCAATGTGATTCTATGTACATTGTACATGCATACTTGTATACATATATATATTTTTCTTCTTTCTTTCTTTATGTAAATCTCTTGAAATTATTCATTTCGTCTTTTAGTACTTGAAGTGAACACACTTCACTAAATTAAATAAAGAATAGAATTATCTTATTAATATAACTTACATAACTGTTTTTTTTTTTCATTTCTTTTTTCATCAGGTTATGGGCCCAGTGCCAACAGTTAAAGCTATAAAGTAATTCTTTTGGTAAATGTGTTTCGTCAGGTACTTTTTCCACCATGAGTTCCATGTATGCAATTGAGAAGTTGGATGAAGGAAATTACGATTCCTGGAGCATCCAAATGCGCAGCGTGTTGGTGCATGCAGAAGTGTGGAAGGTGATGGACGGACAGCGACCAGAGAAAGACCCGGAGAGCTGGGACGCATTCGACCAAAAGGCACTGGCAATGATAACATTGAGTGTGAAGCCAGCACAGTTGTGTTACCTCAAGAACTGCCAGACAGCAGCGAGTGCTTGGAAAAAGCTCAAAGATGTGCATCAACCGAGAGGGCCAGTACGAAAAGTGTCGCTCTATAAGAAGTTGCTGGGTTTGCGGATGGCAGACGGCGATGTCATGTGCAATTATATAAATACGTTTTGTTCCACAGTTGACAAGCTTGCAGAAGTCGATATTAAGCTAGGCGAGGAGCTGGCAGTAATAATATTGCTTTCAAGTTTACCTAAGCAGTTTGAGAATTTCGTCGTCGCCATGGAAACGCGAGACAGTTTGCCTTCTCTAGAAATATTGAAGATTAAATTGCTAGAGGAATGGGAGCGTAGAGGTAACGAGGTTAAGCCGTTAAATTGCAGCGAACAGCAAGCATTTCATGCATATACAAAACCCACACGTAAGAAAAGAGAGGGTAAAAAAGATATTGAGTGCTACAAATGCGGTCAAAGGGGCCACTATAAAAATCAGTGCAAAAATAAAGGCAAAGAAGAAGCATCAAAAGCACAGCAAGAAAACCGCTCGTTTACTGTTCTAGCGGCAACAGACACATACGATCTTGACTCTTCCAGCTGGTGCCTGGATAGCGGGGTGACGAGCCATATGTGCTGTGAGCGAAGCTTCTTTACGAAGTACGTTGCACAAGAAGAAGATGTAGTGTTAGCTGACAACAACGTCATTCGCGCAGTAGGCAGAGGTGACGTCATACTTCAAACTGATTTGGGCGAGTTGAAACTGGAGAGCGTTTTGTATATTCCTGGTATGAAGGCCAATTTTGTATCTGTTAGTCGAGCGGTAGAGCGTAACTGTAAGGTGCTTTTCAACAATGAGTGTGCGGTTGTAAGCCAGAATGGTATACAGATTCTGAAAGCACAGAAAATAAAAAAGTTATTTATTTTTAAAAGCAGCAATAACGTATGTTTTGGAGCGATTCAGGTTCGAAGTGCAGAACTGTGGCATAACAGGTATGGGCATTTAAACTATGCCAGCTTGATGAATCTTGCTAAAAATATGATGGTAATCGGAATAGAAAATGTGAATTTCTCCGACAAGGTTCAGTGTAGAACGTGTATGAAAAGCAAAATACATACACAACCATTTCCAGTTGTGTCAAAAAATCGAGCAAAAAATGTGCTAGAGCTTGTACATACAGATGTATGTGGGCCGTTTGAGAAGCGATCTCTTGGTGGTTCTGCGTATTTCTTAACCTTCATAGATGACATGTCTCGGCGCATATTCACATATTTTATCAAGTCAAAAGACGAAGTACTTGAAAAATTTGTGGAGTTCAAGAAGATGGCGGAACGTCAGACTGGTCACAAGATAAAGGCAATACGCAGCGACAACGGCGGTGAGTACGTCAACAAGCGTTTTGACGATTTTTTGAAGGAGAATGGCATAAAACGTCAGCTTACGGTTCCTTATAGTCCACAGCAGAACGGCGTGGCAGAGCGGGCGAACCGAACCCTGGTTGAGATGGCAAGGAGCTTGCTCGTGCACTCAAATATGCCAGAATTTCTATGGACAGAAGCAGTGCAGACAGCTTGCTATATACGTAACAGATCGCCAACTACAGCCTTGGTTGGCATGACACCTTTAGAAGCGTGGGGTGGCAAGAAACCCGATGTTCATAATATGTGTACGTTTGGATCACTGGCTGTTGGTTTGGATAAAACTCGACGCAGCAAATTCCAAGCGAAGGGTAAGGAGTATCGGCTAGTGGGATACTCATTGGTATCGAAGGCCTACAGATTGTACGATAAGGAAAAACGGCAGATCGTCGAAAAACGAGACGTTTTGTTTGACGAACCTTGTGACACAGTATCAATTCATAACAAGATAACGTTCGACATGCCAGCAGAAAAATCATCGACCGATGCACCAAGCATTGATGTGCTGAAGCTTAGTCCATGTAGTGATGGTGAAGAGCAGCAGGATAATGAACTTAGCGATAAAGGTGTGATGAGTGAAGAGTATGCCAGCGCAGAGGAGCCGGAGCCGGAGCAGAAGCAGGAGCGGATTACGAGGAACGGTCCAGGTAGGCCAAAAATAGTTCGTACTGGCAAGCCAGGGCGTCCGAAGAAGAACTACAATGCTTTAAATGCTATGCATGCTGTGGAGTTACCTTTGCCACAGAATTTCAAAGAGGCAACGAGCAGTAAGTACGCTTCGTATTGGCGGGCAGCCATGGACAAAGAATATGAGGCGCTGGTGGCAAACGATACATGGACACTGGTAGAATTACCCAAAGGCCAACAGGCGATTGGTTGCAAGTGGGTATACACCATCAAGAGAGACAGTAATGGTAGTGTTGAGCGCTATAAGTCACGCTTAGTAGCCAAAGGTTGTTCGCAGAAGTTCGGCGTAAATTATTCCGAAACGTTTTCGCCTGTGTGTCGGTATGAAACAATACGATTGATTTTGGCTTTATCTGTAGAGCTGAAGCTATATCTACACCAAATGGATGTTTGTACAGCGTATCTGAACAGCGAATTAAACGATGAAGTCTACATGAAGCAGCCTGAGGGCTACGAAAACAAAACGTGTATGCAGAAGGTGCTTAGACTGAACAAAGCGATATACGGCTTAAAACAAGCAGGGCGGGAGTGGAACTCCAAGCTGAGCGCAGCGCTATGCGATATTGGGTTTACTCCGTGCCAGAACGAGCCATGCTTATTTAAGCGAGACATAAAAGGTAATCTTTGTTTGATACTAATTTATGTAGATGATTTACTAATAGCGTGCCAGAGAAAGACAGATCTTGTGGAAATCAAATCACAGATAGCAACGAAGTTCGAATGCGTCGATAAGGGTCAGTTGCAGATGTTTTTAGGCATGCAAGTTGAGCGCGATGGCGATATAGGCGATATTTCGATGAACCAGACACTGTATATCAAAGATATGCTGCAGAGGCATGACATGCAGCAGTGTAGGCCTGCGGCGACGCCATTGGATGCTGGTTTCCAAGTGGGTTGCGATAGCAACAGTTGTGTGACTGAAGATCCAACGGCATATCAGTCAGCTATTGGCGAGTTGATGTGGCTGGCATTGACGTCACGACCAGATATTTATCATTCAGTTGTGAAGCTGGCGCAAAGAAACAACAACCCACATAATGAACATTTCGCAGGTGTGAAGCATGTAATACGGTATCTTGCAGCTACGATAGACAAGAAGCTAAACTATCGTGCATGTGGCCAGGCCCTTGAAGGCTACGTGGATGCGGACTGGGGTGGCGATTTGAGTAATCGCAAATCATACACGGGCTTCGTGTTTTTCTTGGCGGGCGGACCGATCTCCTGGAAGTCAGAGAAGCAAAATTGTGTTGCCTTGAGCAGTACAGAGGCTGAGTACATGGCTCTGTCTTCAGCTACGAAAGAGGCTCTGTTCCTGAGACGTATTATCATCGAGATCGGCTGTGGTGAAGTTGGTACACCGACAGTCATGTATGGAGACAATCTCAGCGCTCAAAATCTGGCAAAGAACCCTGTCTACCATGCCAGGTCGAAACATATAGACATCAGGCACCATTTCATCCGTGAGGTTATCCAGAGTGGTGACATCGAATTAAAATTTGTTCCAACTGACAACATGATAGCAGATGTGCTCACAAAAAATTTATCAAAACAGAAGCATTGCCATTTCATGAGATTATTGAGTTTAAATTAATCTATTTGATATGTAATAACTGATAAAAATGTATGCAGATTCACATTGAGGAAGGGTGTTGAAAAGAAAGAGAAACCTGTTCAATGTGATTCTATGTACATTGTACATGCATACTTGTATACATATATACATTTTTCTTCTTTCTTTCTTTATGTAAATCTCTTGAAATTATTCATTTCGTCTTTTAGTACTTGAAGTGAACACACTTCACTAAATTAAATAAAGAATAGAATTATCTTATTAATATAACTTAACTGTTTTTTTTTTCATTTCTTTTTTCATCAATATCAATGTACTTTATCTTTTCCCCTTTTTTGCATTTATAGAAATCGACAACATTTCCGGTTCGACCGCCATAAAAAGCATCGCGAGGATTTAGAGGGGAACTTTGAATAAGTTGGTGGGAGTTTAAGAAATCTCTGTCTTCTTTTTTAAACGACTTGAGATTCTTCTGAAACACACAAGACCACATTTCAATTACCTCGTAACCGAAATCCCTCAGTCTTTTTGTCCTCGCTTTTGATGTCTCATACCTTCGGTTCAACGTGTCATTCTCGTTTTCGTGCAGAGGATCATCCCGTCTATGTTTCAAGCAGAGAGGGTGGCCATGGTAATAGCATCCGTGGTACTCAAAAATTTGGTTGGTTTCTTTACAAAAACCATCAACTTTTACCCCGTTGATTAAAACCTCTTTTCCTTTATTCGAATGTCTGATGTTTATTTTTCTTTTTCTTTCTTCCAAAATCATCCACTTGATGGCTTCTGGTGATTGGTTGTCAACACATCTGTAGCCGTTTTTCGGTATTAGTGTCTGGCTTTAGAAAGTTCCGCCTATATAACAAATTGCATGCTGAAGCAATCGTTACCGATTCTATAAATGGCTCAACGTTACATTGACTCAAAAATAGTTTTCGGAACTCTAAGCATGCTCCTGTCAAAATTTTGACATCACTTTTGCAATATTCTGCCAGTTCGTTCTCCATATCAAAATAATCGTGTTTATTTTCCGAATACCATTTTAAAAAAATCGCACGTTCCTCCGTTCGCATAGTATCTGGACTATAATATTTCATTGGTGGCAATGTTCCAATGTATCTCTCATTTTCTTTCGTATTGAAGAGATACGGAAAGTAACCTTTCTTTAAAGCAGAAGGTAAATCGAATGCTTTTGGAAGTTTCGATAAAGCCATAGGAAAATAGTTTATGGAGTCAATAAATTTTATGTTTCCTATTTCCATTAATATTATTTTTGTACCACGCATTATTAATTAGGGGGATAGGTGTGTTTTTTTCTAAATAATAAATTGTTTAAAACGAACTGATGATCGTATGATTGACCGTTGTGAGCAACTACAATCACCTTTTTAAATTTTTTCCGATGTTCAAGTATTTGTTGAATAAATATAGGTACAATTTCTTCTCCTTTTATAACGTTCATTGACAATCCACAATATTGACAGAAATGCAAGTCAGGAAGTTCTATACAGTGACTACATTTGTTTTGAAACACGCACAAATTTGGTTCATGTTTTTTAATCAAAGCTTTTGATATTGCTGCATCATCATTCCAGATTTTCTCTCCAATTACCTTTTCTTGCCGACTTTCAACATCGTAAAATATATATAGGTAATTTTCCAAATTAGGCGTTCTCTTATCAGACAGAATAAAACACATATGGTCTTTAGGTACATGTTTTTTACAGTTCTTACAAAAGAACTCTCCACAAACGTGTCCTCGACTCCCTCCGTAGGATTTTAAGCAAACGAAACATCTTTTAATTTGCTCACATATAGATTGTTGTTGTACTGATGATGATGATGATGATGATGATGATGATGATGAAGAGGCGCTCATTTTGTGGTTGTCATAACATTCTGTTCCTTTAAAATTTCGGTTGCACATATTGGAGAACTCTGACATTGCGAACAAAAAGCAGGACATCCATAATGTTTACTCTTTGTATTGTAGGGTACATGGCAAATTTCACAGTAGACAGAACAGCAAAATGCGGCAGTTAAAGATTTTATGACATTAAAATGATTATTATAATATAATAAATATATTTTTTATCGTTGCTCTCATTTGAAACTCCTTCGTAAATTAATTTACGGCCTTTTGTTCTGTGTTCGTAAACAGTAATTTTATAGTTTCTTAAATGAGTTTGAAATAATTTCAACTCATCAATTCCACAACCTCCTGGTGGTTTTTGGATTCCAGTATCGCTCAGAAGTTTCAGCGCTCTCTCAGTTTGGATATTGCCTATATCTCTTCGTATACTATCAAAATTGTACTCCTTGTCCGTGTATGCCTTTGCTATAACCAGAGCTCGAGGCAAGCATAATTTATCTGTGTTTTTTACACAAATAATTCCTCTACGATTGGCACATTCTTCATTCATTCATCATCTAAATTTTTATCCGGGTTATACTGGACTACATTATATTCCCATGTTTCAAATATATTGAGTATGATGTATCCTTATTCCACTGCTTTATTAACCTCGTCAATTACCCAAGTCCCTACCAATGCTCTTTGCTCATCAGTATGAGAACACAATGGTTCTACATTTCTCTCATCACTACAGCTTCGACATAGTGAAAACATGAGCTTAGAATTTTGGTTGATTCGTAAAATTGGATGAAGCAGGTTTTCTGGAGGTAAAATTTTACATTTTACGAGCCCATTCATTCCTTCCAAATTCGACGTAGTTGAGCAGGCTGCATCACCAGTGATGTGGATCTTAGGATGTCCAGTGGGGAATTTTCCATTCTTACACACCCACGGGTAAAGAGAGCATATATCAATGTACTTTATCTTTTCCCCTTTTTTGCATTTATAGAAATCGACAACATTTCCGGTTCGACCGCCATAAAAAGCATCGCGAGGATTTAGAGGGGAACTTTGAATAAGTTGGTGGGAGTTTAAGAAATCTCTGTCTTCTTTTTTAAACGACTTGAGATTCTTCTGAAACACACAAGACCACATTTCAATTACCTCGTAACCGAAATCCCTCAGTCTTTTTGTCCTCGCTTTTGATGTCTCATACCTTCGGTTCAACGTGTCATTCTCGTTTTCGTGCAGAGGATCATCCCGTCTATGCTTCAAGCAGAGAGGGTGGCCATGGTAATAGCATCCGTGGTACTCAAAAATTTGGTTGGTTTCTTTACAAAAACCATCAACTTTTACCCCGTTGATTAAAACCTCTTTTCCTTTATTCGAATGTCTGATGTTTATTTTTCTTTTTCTTTCTTCCAAAATCATCCACTTGATGGCTTCTGGTGATTGGTTGTCAACACATCTGTAGCCGTTTTTCGGTATTAGTCCGATAGTGTCTGGCTTTAGAAAGTTCCGCCTATATAACAAATTGCATGCTGAAGCAATCGTTACCGATTCTATAAATGGCTCAACGTTACATTGACTCAAAAATAGTTTTCGGAACTCTAAGCATGCTCCTGTCAAAATTTTGACATCACTTTTGCAATATTCTGCCAGTTCGTTCTCCATATCAAAATAATCGTGTTTATGTTCCGAATACCATTTTAAAAAAATCGCACGTTCCTCCGTTCGCATAGTATCTGGACTATAATATTTCATTGGTGGCAATGTTCCAATGATCTCTCATTTTCTTTCGTATTGAAGAGATACGGAAAGTAACCTTTCTTTAAAGCAGAAGGTAAATCGAATGCTTTTGGAAGTTTCGATAAAGCCATAGGAAAATAGTTTATGGAGTCAATAAATTTTATGTTTCCTATTTCCATTAATATTATTTTTGTACCACGCATTATTAATTAGGGGGATAGGTGTGTTTTTTTCTAAATAATATATTGTTTAAAACGAACTGATGATCGTATGATTGACCGTTGTGAGCAACTACAATCACCTTTTTAAATTTTTTCCGATGTTCAAGTATTTGTTGAATAAATATAGGTACAATTTCTTCTCCTTTTATAACGTTCATTGACAATCCACAATATTGACAGAAATGCAAGTCAGGAAGTTCTATACAGTGACTACATTTGTTTTGAAACACGCACAAATTTGGTTCATGCTTTTTAATCAAAGCTTTTGATATTGCTGCATCATCATTCCAGATTTTCTCTCCAATTACCTTTTCTTGCCGACTTTCAACATCGTAAAATATATATAGGTAATTTTCCAAATTAGGCGTTCTCTTATCAGACAGAATAAAACACATATGGTCTTTAGGTACATGTTTTTTACAGTTCTTACAAAAGAACTCTCCACAAACGTGTCCTCGACTCCCTCCGTAGGATTTTAAGCAAACGAAACATCTTTTAATTTGCTCACATATAGATTGTTGTTGAACTGATGATGATGATGATGATGATGATGATGATGATGATGATGATGATGATGATGATGATGATGATGATGATGATGATGATGATGATGATGATGATGATGATGATGATGATGATGATGATGATGATGATGATGATGATGATGATGATGATGATGATGATGATGATGATGATGATGATGATGATGATGATGATGATGATGATGATGATGATGATGATGATGATGATGATGATGATGATGATGATGATGATGATGATGATGATGATGATGATGATGATGATGATGATGATGATGATGATGATGATGATGATGATGATGATGATGATGATGATGATGATGATGATGATGATGATGATGATGATGATGATGATGATGATGATGATGATGATGATGATGATGATGATGATGATGATGATGATGATGATGATGATGATGATGATGATGATGATGATGATGATGATGATGATGATGATGATGATGATGATGATGATGATGATGATGATGATGATGATGATGATGATGATGATGATGATGATGATGATGATGATGATGATGATGATGATGATGATGATGATGATGATGATGATGATGATGATGATGATGATGATGATGATGATGATGATGATGATGATGATGATGATGATGATGATGATGATGATGATGATGATGATGATGATGATGATGATGATGATGATGATGATGATGATGATGATGATGATGATGATGATGATGATGATGATGATGATGATGATGATGATGATGATGATGATGATGATGATGATGATGATGATGATGATGATGATGATGATGATGATGATGATGATGATGATGATGATGATGATGATGATGATGATGATGATGATGATGATGATGATGATGATGATGATGATGATGATGATGATGATGATGATGATGATGATGATGATGATGATGATGATGATGATGATGATGATGATGATGATGATGATGATGATGATGATGATGATGATGATGATGATGATGATGATGATGATGATGATGATGATGATGATGATGATGATGATGATGATGATGATGATGATGATGATGATGATGATGATGATGATGATGATGATGATGATGATGATGATGATGATGATGATGATGATGATGATGATGATGATGATGATGATGATGATGATGATGATGATGATGATGATGATGATGATGATGATGATGATGATGATGATGATGATGATGATGATGATGATGATGATGATGATGATGATGATGATGATGATGATGATGATGATGATGATGATGATGATGATGATGATGATGATGATGATGATGATGATGATGATGATGATGATGATGATGATGATGATGATGATGATGATGATGATGATGATGATGATGATGATGATGATGATGATGATGATGATGATGATGATGATGATGATGATGATGATGATGATGATGATGATGATGATGATGATGATGATGATGATGATGATGATGATGATGATGATGATGATGATGATGATGATGATGATGATGATGATGATGATGATGATGATGATGATGATGATGATGATGATGATGATGATGATGATGATGATGATGATGATGATGATGATGATGATGATGATGATGATGATGATGATGATGATGATGATGATGATGATGATGATGATGATGATGATGATGATGATGATGATGATGATGATGATGATGATGATGATGATGATGATGATGATGATGATGATGATGATGATGATGATGATGATGATGATGATGATGATGATGATGATGATGATGATGATGATGATGATGATGATGATGATGATGATGATGATGATGATGATGATGATGATGATGATGATGATGATGATGATGATGATGATGATGATGATGATGATGATGATGATGATGATGATGATGATGATGATGATGATGATGATGATGATGATGATGATGATGATGATGATGATGATGATGATGATGATGATGATGATGATGATGATGATGATGATGATGATGATGATGATGATGATGATGATGATGATGATGATGATGATGATGATGATGATGATGATGATGATGATGATGATGATGATGATGATGATGATGATGATGATGATGATGATGATGATGATGATGATGATGATGATGATGATGATGATGATGATGATGATGATGATGATGATGATGATGATGATGATGATGATGATGATGATGATGATGATGATGATGATGATGATGATGATGATGATGATGATGATGATGATGATGATGATGATGATGATGATGATGATGATGATGATGATGATGATGATGATGATGATGATGATGATGATGATGATGATGATGATGATGATGATGATGATGATGATGATGATGATGATGATGATGATGATGATGATGATGATGATGATGATGATGATGATGATGATGATGATGATGATGATGATGATGATGATGATGATGATGATGATGATGATGATGATGATGATGATGATGATGATGATGATGATGATGATGATGATGATGATGATGATGATGATGATGATGATGATGATGATGATGATGATGATGATGATGATGATGATGATGATGATGATGATGATGATGATGATGATGATGATGATGATGATGATGATGATGATGATGATGATGATGATGATGATGATGATGATGATGATGATGATGATGATGATGATGATGATGATGATGATGATGATGATGATGATGATGATGATGATGATGATGATGATGATGATGATGATGATGATGATGATGATGATGATGATGATGATGATGATGATGATGATGATGATGATGATGATGATGATGATGATGATGATGATGATGATGATGATGATGATGATGATGATGATGATGATGATGATGATGATGATGATGATGATGATGATGATGATGATGATGATGATGATGATGATGATGATGATGATGATGATGATGATGATGATGATGATGATGATGATGATGATGATGATGATGATGATGATGATGATGATGATGATGATGATGATGATGATGATGATGATGATGATGATGATGATGATGATGATGATGATGATGATGATGATGATGATGATGATGATGATGATGATGATGATGATGATGATGATGATGATGATGATGATGATGATGATGATGATGATGATGATGATGATGATGATGATGATGATGATGATGATGATGATGATGATGATGATGATGATGATGATGATGATGATGATGATGATGATGATGATGATGATGATGATGATGATGATGATGATGATGATGATGATGATGATGATGATGATGATGATGATGATGATGATGATGATGATGATGATGATGATGATGATGATGATGATGATGATGATGATGATGATGATGATGATGATGATGATGATGATGATGATGATGATGATGATGATGATGATGATGATGATGATGATGATGATGATGATGATGATGATGATGATGATGATGATGATGATGATGATGATGATGATGATGATGATGATGATGATGATGATGATGATGATGATGATGATGATGATGATGATGATGATGATGATGATGATGATGATGATGATGATGATGATGATGATGATGATGATGATGATGATGATGATGATGATGATGATGATGATGATGATGATGATGATGATGATGATGATGATGATGATGATGATGATGATGATGATGATGATGATGATGATGATGATGATGATGATGATGATGATGATGATGATGATGATGATGATGATGATGATGATGATGATGATGATGATGATGATGATGATGATGATGATGATGATGATGATGATGATGATGATGATGATGATGATGATGATGATGATGATGATGATGATGATGATGATGATGATGATGATGATGATGATGATGATGATGATGATGATGATGATGATGATGATGATGATGATGAGTTGATGATGATGATGATGATGATGATGATGATGATGATGATGATGATGATGATGATGATGATGATGATGATGATGATGATGATGATGATGATGATGATGATGATGATGATGATGATGATGATGATGATGATGATGATGATGATGATGATGATGATGATGATGATGATGATGATGATGATGATGATGATGATGATGATGATGATGATGATGATGATGATGATGATGATGATGATGATGATGATGATGATGATGATGATGATGATGATGATGATGATGATGATGATGATGATGATGATGATGATGATGATGATGATGATGATGATGATGATGATGATGATGATGATGATGATGATGATGATGATGATGATGATGATGATGATGATGATGATGATGATGATGATGATGATGATGATGATGATGATGATGATGATGATGATGATGATGATGATGATGATGATGATGATGATGATGATGATGATGATGATGATGATGATGATGATGATGATGATGATGATGATGATGATGATGATGATGATGATGATGATGATGATGATGATGATGATGATGATGATGATGATGATGATGATGATGATGATGATGATGATGATGATGATGATGATGATGATGATGATGATGATGATGATGATGATGATGATGATGATGATGATGATGATGATGATGATGATGATGATGATGATGATGATGATGATGATGATGATGATGATGATGATGATGATGATGATGATGATGATGATGATGATGATGATGATGATGATGATGATGATGATGATGATGATGATGATGATGATGATGATGATGATGATGATGATGATGATGATGATGATGATGATGATGATGATGATGATGATGATGATGATGATGATGATGATGATGATGATGATGATGATGATGATGATGATGATGATGATGATGATGATGATGATGATGATGATGATGATGATGATGATGATGATGATGATGATGATGATGATGATGATGATGATGATGATGATGATGATGATGATGATGATGATGATGATGATGATGATGATGATGATGATGATGATGATGATGATGATGATGATGATGATGATGATGATGATGATGATGATGATGATGATGATGATGATGATGATGATGATGATGATGATGATGATGATGATGATGATGATGATGATGATGATGATGATGATGATGATGATGATGATGATGATGATGATGATGATGATGATGATGATGATGATGATGATGATGATGATGATGATGATGATGATGATGATGATGATGATGATGATGATGATGATGATGATGATGATGATGATGATGATGATGATGATGATGATGATGATGATGATGATGATGATGATGATGATGATGATGATGATGATGATGATGATGATGATGATGATGATGATGATGATGATGATGATGATGATGATGATGATGATGATGATGATGATGATGATGATGATGATGATGATGATGATGATGATGATGATGATGATGATGATGATGATGATGATGATGATGATGATGATGATGATGATGATGATGATGATGATGATGATGATGATGATGATGATGATGATGATGATGATGATGATGATGATGATGATGATGATGATGATGATGATGATGATGATGATGATGATGATGATGATGATGATGATGATGATGATGATGATGATGATGATGATGATGATGATGATGATGATGATGATGATGATGATGATGATGATGATGATGATGATGATGATGATGATGATGATGATGATGATGATGATGATGATGATGATGATGATGATGATGATGATGATGATGATGATGATGATGATGATGATGATGATGATGATGATGATGATGATGATGATGATGATGATGATGATGATGATGATGATGATGATGATGATGATGATGATGATGATGATGATGATGATGATGATGATGATGATGATGATGATGATGATGATGATGATGATGATGATGATGATGATGATGATGATGATGATGATGATGATGATGATGATGATGATGATGATGATGATGATGATGATGATGATGATGATGATGATGATGATGATGATGATGATGATGATGATGATGATGATGATGATGATGATGATGATGATGATGATGATGATGATGATGATGATGATGATGATGATGATGATGATGATGATGATGATGATGATGATGATGATGATGATGATGATGATGATGATGATGATGATGATGATGATGATGATGATGATGATGATGATGATGATGATGATGATGATGATGATGATGATGATGATGATGATGATGATGATGATGATGATGATGATGATGATGATGATGATGATGATGATGATGATGATGATGATGATGATGATGATGATGATGATGATGATGATGATGATGATGATGATGATGATGATGATGATGATGATGATGATGATGATGATGATGATGATGATGATGATGATGATGATGATGATGATGATGATGATGATGATGATGATGATGATGATGATGATGATGATGATGATGATGATGATGATGATGATGATGATGATGATGATGATGATGATGATGATGATGATGATGATGATGATGATGATGATGATGATGATGATGATGATGATGATGATGATGATGATGATGATGATGATGATGATGATGATGATGATGATGATGATGATGATGATGATGATGATGATGATGATGATGATGATGATGATGATGATGATGATGATGATGATGATGATGATGATGATGATGATGATGATGATGATGATGATGATGATGATGATGATGATGATGATGATGATGATGATGATGATGATGATGATGATGATGATGATGATGATGATGATGATGATGAAGAGGCGCTCATTTTGTGGTTGTCATAACATTCTGTTCCTTTAAAATTTCGGTTGCACATATTGGAGAACTCTGACATTGCGAACAAAAAGCAGGACATCCATAATGTATACTCTTTGTATTGTAGGGTACATGGCAAATTTCACAGTAGACAGAACAGCAAAATGCGGCAGTTAAAGATTTTATGACTTTAAAATGATTATTATAATATAATAAATATATTTTTTTATCGTTGCTCTCATTTGAAACTCCTTCGTAAATTAATTTACGGCCTTTTGTTCTGTGTTCGTAAACAGTAATTTTATAGTTTCTTAAATGAGTTTGAAATAATTTCAACTCATCAATTCCACAACCTCCTGGTGGTTTTTGGATTCCAGTATCGCTCAGAAGTTTCAGCGCTCTCTCAGTTTGGATATTGCCTATATCTCTTCGTATACTATCAAAATTGTACTCCTTGTCCGTGTATGCCTTTGCTATAACCAGAGCTCGAGGCAAGCATAATTTATCTGTGTTTTTTACACAAATAATTCCTCTACGATTGGCACATTCTTCTTGAACGAATTAAACATGGAGGTAGGTTTTCTTCCTTCTCCAGCTGGCATTTGAACTGATGTTATGGATAACGTAAAATCATCAGTGCTTAGGCCATCAGAATTACTCTGGAATATTTTGGAAATCATCTCCCAAACATCATCCATGCTGAGCTCTGAACAGGTTTTGTAATTGACCCATCCACTACCTAGCACATGAGCAAAACTTTTTCCCGAAAACGTTATTCCCACCTTGTCGGATTCCTTCAGACCTTCCACAGCGAATCGTACCATATCTTCAATCGCCTTTCTTATCCATGAAGTTGGTTCTTCATGCCTTGGAATAGGGTTGATTTTAAAATCTATTTTCCGGCCATTTAAATTGAACCGTTTAATTTTGGTGTTAATATCTGTCAAAACTTGAATTCGCTGAAATTACAAATAAAAACACAGAAAAAAATTAATTTTTTTTTAAATTTTTATTTTATTTGAAAAAGTGTTTTTGCGAATTAAGTAATTCGTTTTGTGTATTTAAAAAGAGTGTAGGCAAAATATGTTCTACCTCTTCAATTATAATTTCATTTTTTTGTTTCCTCCCTCTTCGTAGCTTCTGTTGGTGTTGTTGCTGTTCTTGTTCATGTTGCTGCTGTTGATGTTGCTGCTGTTGATGTTGTTCTTGTATTCCTTGTAGATGTTGTTGTTCCTGCTGTTTGTGTTGCTCCTGCTGTTAGTGTTGCTGTTGTTGTTGATGCAGCTGGTGTTGATAAGTTTGTTGCACCTGTGCTGTTTCCTCTTTCTCGTGGAAATCGATCACGAAGGAGCGATCGAAAGGCTCCACCACTTCCAGACAGAGCCTGTGTAGCTCCGCGATGTCCTCCTCTTCCATTTGGGTATTACACCTTTTTGGTAGGAATACCTAAAAATAAAAGTTTATTATAATTTTTTAAAGAAAATAGTAAGAAAAATTTAAACATACCACATATTCGTCAAGCTCCACTAAAATTTGTTGGCCAAACTTGGTTACTATCCTTTTGGCAGAAGTTATGGGAAACTTCTTCTTCTGAACCAATTTAGAGAGAAGTGGTTTCCTGGTTGAACTTGTCGGCTCCTCCTTGCGTACACTCACTGCTGATTTAATTTTTTTTTTTTAAAGTTTGACATATTGAATGTGCGTTTTCACTGAAGAACTAAAACTGAATCAAAAACTCAGGCAACTATTGCTTTTATAGTATGGACTGACGAATATTTTGGTCATTTCCCCTAATATGAAATTTAAAAAAATCGAAGAATTACCACTCCTGACACTCAGTGCATTTATTTGACCTGCCTTTCCCCCCTCAAACAAATATAGCATTCCCCTACCAATTTAGTATTCAGAATCCTCTGTTGATTTATCCGTAGATATCAATATTTGATTATTTTGTTCATCAATACAAATCCTTACAAACAACCATAAACAACATCGTACATTGGGTTTTGTGACTTGCTAATAAAATCATTTATTTATACAAGACACGTTCCCATCTCTTTCATTGACTTTTTTTTAATTTTCAAATTTTCAACCGTTTAACGATCGGTTGGTCTAATGGGCAGAGTCATAAACAACATCGCACCATATCTTCCTATTGAAAAATTAACACTCCTGACACTCAGTGCATTTATTTGACCTGCCTTTCCCCCTCAAACAAATATAGCATTCCCCTACCAATTTAGTATTCAGAATCCTCTGTTGATTTATCCGTAGATATCAATATTTGATTATTTTGTTCATCAATACAATACCTATCAAATAGGAGGCAACGAAGGTGTACGATGTCGATCCTTTGCAGTCATAAATTAGTTCGAAAATTAGGTTTTATGACTCGCATCGTCAACAATAAAATTTACTAGAAACCACTTTCAATCGTCATCATAATTTGCCCTTTTTTTACAAACATTCATTTACCTGTATCTTGAATCTTTCCGCTTTTCTTTTACATCAACCGTGTATCGCATCGATCCTTTACAAACAACCATAAACAACAACAAACATTGGATTTTGTGACTTACTTATAAAATCATTTATTTATACAAGACACGATCCCATCTCTTACATTGACCTTTTTTCAAATTTCAAATATTCAAATTCTCAACTGTGTAACGATCGCTCCACTAGTGCACCTATTCCTACTCCTATCAGCTCGCTTTATCCGAATGGGCCAACATATTTTCCAGCTAATAAAAAGGCTTCACCCTCAACCCTGGATTTGATGCTAACAATTTCCATAGAATTGGTAACACAACCTCTAACTATAAATGCTCTTAGTCCCGACCATATACCTTTAAACTGTGATATTTTATTAAGTGGTAAAAGATCATTATCACATGTTAGTTCGGTAGATAGTCTAGTCAATGATTCTGTTATTGCTTTAAATAACACAACAGCGCCCTTGCCGGCTGATGTCTATGTCTCAGACGAAGACATCGAGTATCTTATTAAGAGCTTACGAGTTAAAAAATCAGCAGGTTACGATAGCCTTAAAAATATTTATTTAAGAGAACTTCCAAAAAGTGTCATCCGTTTTATTTGTTTTATTTGTCATAATAAATGCTTGTCTTAAATTACAGTATTTTCCGAAAACATGGAAAATGGCAAAAATTATTCCTATACTTAAGCCAGGAAAACCACGAAACAAACCCAGTAGCTATCGCCCAATAAGTCTTTCAAGCAACTTAAGTAAGATCTTGAAGAAAGTTATTAAAAATAAGCTATTATGTTTTCTTGAAAACCATAATATCATTCCGAACAATCAATTCGGATTAGACAAGGGCAGAGTACCTCTCATCAAGTCTTACGTATCTGTAATACAGTTAAGGAAAAACTTTCTCAAAAGCAATCTACTGGCCTGGTGCTCTTAGATGTAGAAAAAGCATTTGATAGCATATGGCATGAAGGTATTCTCTACAAACTTAGACTATTTGGCTGTCCTGAATACATCATTAAGTTTTTTCAAAGTTTTTTCTGCATGGAAGACAATTTAAAATAAGCTTAAATAATATAAATTCGGGTTCTAAAAATATTTATTCGGGAGTTCCACAAGGATCAGTTTTGGGACCCCTTCTGTACATTGTTTATGTTGCGGATTTCCCAGACCTCCAAAACTGCAAAACAGCTATGTTTGCTGATGACACTGCTATATTTAGCTCAAATGAATTAGGATATAATATGGAAAACTCACTTCAAGATGCACTGAATACCATGCTTAATTATTTCGAATCCTGGAAAATTAAAATCAACGCGGATAAAACACAAGCAATCTTTTTCACTAGAAAACGAAAAGCTTGCGCTTTACCGTTGAGTCAACTGAAAATTAATAACTCCGTTATTTCATGGGTTGATTCTGTCAAGTATCTTGGAGTATATTTGGACAAGACATTAACCTACAGAGCTCATGTGAACAATACACTAAATAAAATAATTGTGGCAACTAAAATGTTATATTCGTTGATTTGTCGGCGTTAATGCAAGTAGTCACAATAATATAACTATCTACAAAGTCATTTTCCAAGCAATTTTTCTTTATGCATGTCCAGTCTGGGGAAGTTGCGCGAAATCTCATATCAAAAAATTTCAAATATCTCAAAATAAAACTTTGAAAATGATGCTAGACCTGCCCTGGCATTTCTCAACTTCACGATTGCATGAGAGAAGTGGTGTATTAAAAATTTCCGAGAAAATTGAAAAGCTCAACACAAAATTATTCCTAAGTTGTAACAATTCTGATAATTTGCTTATAAAAAAACTTGCGAATGTAAACTGTTAAAATATAGTACTGTGATATCAACGTCACTTTTCATATTTGTATTAATTTATTATTTATTGTTTTATTCTTTGTATTACTTGTGTGTATTTATTTATTTATATGTTTATTTATTTATTAATTTATTTATTTATTTATATATTTATTTATTTATTTATTTATTTATTTATTTATTTATTTATTTATTTATTTATTTATTTATTTATTTATTTATTTATTTATTTATTTATTTATTTACCTATTTATTTATTTACTTTTTTATTTATTTATTTACATAATTTATTCATTAATACATTAATTTGTATACATCTTTGTTTATTTATAATTATAATTGTCCTTTTATTTATTCACAAATGTATGTATTTATTTAATTTTTCTTATAATATATTTAAATATTATTTATTTATATTTATATTATATAGCAACTCAATATAATTTTGAGAAATCCATTATTTTTTTAAATCCCATTTTATCTAGTCAACCGATTTCTTAAATAAAGAAATCCTTAGCTAAAGATTTAAATTATCAAATGAAGGTTTTTCTCCGTAGTTTTCCTTCAAAAAATTTTTCCATTCTATATTTATATTACCATAACAAAATTATTCTTTTCTCAGTTGTAAGATATAAACTAAATATCATATCTCTGTGCCAGCTGTGTAGTATTCACTTTAATTCATGTAAATTGTAAAGCTTTATTCTACGAAAATAAATATCTATGTATTCTAGAAATATACATATATAACAAACACTTTATTGAGCAAGGTGCAAGGCGTCATAAATGTAATTAACTTTTTTGTGTTTAAATAATACCTAATGTTAAAATAACGTTAAAATAATGCATTATATTCAGATACTAGTTGGAAATATCTATAACTCAAAATTGAAACTAAATTGTTAAAGTAATGAACTCAATATGGTATTTTACGGCTTTAGGAATTACTTACATACATATACAACGAGGTTACCTTTATACATTTTTAAAATCTAAAAATGTATAATTCAACCCCGCGAAAACCTTAAAAGTTATATGAGGTTACCTTTGTAAGAAAATCTTTTGTTCCGAAAAATCCATCTTTTTGTTTAATTTTCAAATTTGAATTGAATAGACAAGTTAACCGACGAATGCATTATTTGATTTACTATAAAAAAAAGTTCAAGACATTACAGAACTTTTTTTTGGGCAGGTTTTCGAACAACGTTTCCTAATACCCTAAGGAACCTTAATACATACATACATACTCAAAGTGCAATTAGATAATCTCTTACCATTTGGTTGAGTGGGTGCGATATCTCGATATTATAATTATCATGAGGCCGATTTTTAAAATCTCAACCAAAAAAAAGTCGATTGGTTAAAATACCGATGGATCAAAAAATCGACAAAAATTTAATCGACTTTTCAAAATGTATATATTTTAAAAGTCGACATTTCGATAAAATCAATGTTCAAGAAATGATGTTTACAAGTACGAGCTAGTAAAACATCAGTCCCTAAGCTTTGAGTTGATTTTTTGCACTGGTTTGGCATTATAAAATCATATAAGTTAACACTCCACTCTAGAGCTCTTGATACCCGGGTACCCGGTACATTGACCGGGTACCCGGACATTCCGGGTATTACCCGGGTCGCCGGGTACCCGTACGTGTCGGGTACCCGGGTACCCGAAACATGATCGAATTTGTGTAATTGGTCCCAATGGACCATCATAATTTAGATGGGAGATGAAAAAATAACAACCACAACAGGGTGCTTCTTAAAGTACAGGTAGAAATAAAAAAAGTCGTTTTCACAAAATTATTTTCTATTAGGGTGGTGCAAACATTTTTTGTCGTTTTCAAAAAAAAAAATTATTAGGGTGGTGCAAAAAATTTTTTTTTTCGTTTTCAATATAAATTCAAAGTGTAACTTTACACAAGCTGAAAAACACATTTTTCACATATGTGACACGTTTTATTTGGCCGCCATCTTGTTTTTTATGAAAATTTAGATTTTCGCATATAACTCGCGTAGTTTTAATTCTAGAAGAAAAAGTTATAGACAAAACTTTTAAAACAATAAGTTTTCTACAAAAAATGTTAAATAACTTTTTTCGATAACTGCTTTTGTTTAAGAGTTATAGTACATTTTGTTGAAAATTCAATTTTTTGACGCTTCCTCAGTTCAAAATGTACTGTAACTCTTAAACAAAAGCAGTTATCGAAAAAAGTTATTTAACATTTTTTGTAGAAAATTTATTGTTTAAAAAGTTTTGTCAATAACTTTTTCTTCTAGAATCAAAACTACGCGAGTTATATGCGAAAATCTAGATTTTCATAAAAAACAAGAATTTATTGTTTAAAAAGTTTTTTCAATAACTTTTTCTTCTAGAATCAAAACTACGCGAGTTATATGCGAAAATCTAAATTTTCATAAAAAACAAGATGGCGGCCAAATAAAACGTGTAACATATGTGAAAAATGTGTTTTTCAGCTTGTGTAAAAATACACTTTGAATTTATATTGAAAACGAAAATTTTGCACCACCCTAATAGAAAATAATTTTGTGAAAACGACTTTTTTTTATTTCTACCTGTACTTTAAGAAGCACCCTGTTGTTGTTTGTTATTTTTTCATCTCCCATCTAAATTATGATGGTTCATTGGGACCAATTACACAAATTCCCGGGTACCCGACACCTGACGGGTACCCGACACGTGCGGGTACCCGGCGAACCGGGTAATACCCGGAAATTTAGTTACCCGGGTACCCGGTCAGTGTACCGGGTACCCGGTCGAAATCAAGAGCTCTACTCCACTCCACTTGAAGAAATGCTAGACGAACGGCGGTACTTAATAATAACAAAGATAACTTATTTCAACCCAACAAACAATCTGGAAGTCATAAACATCGTAGTTTATCAACAAGCGATGTGCATGTTAGCAAATGACCACTTGAGCATTGGAATGCCATTAAAACATGTGCATTGGCTCTGATTACAACCAACCCTCATCCACACAACAGAATCATAGAAATACCTCGATCAGCAAACCAATCTACATCCAGTCGTCAGACGAAGCAGTTCACATTTTATATTGTTTAAGAATATTGTATTTTATTTTAAGTTTAAAGAATAAAGTTTTTTTTTTAAATAAAAAGTGACAACGAAAACTTAATTGGGGGCTCAACCGGGATCCTCACGCACTCAATAGTAGTTAAAAAAAAAAAAACAAGTAAACTCAGTGTAGTGAGATCCAGCCAAAAAAACACTAACAGGCCAAATATCTTGCAAGACAAGAAAAAGTGCAACAATAAAAGTATCCGGATCAAAAGATCAATCAAACGGAGAAAATCCTTCAAGTATCCCGCATCAGGAGAACAGAAAAAGTTTCATCAAATATCCCGCATCAGGAGAACGAAAATATTATATCAGTAAGAATAGAGTAGTGATTATTATTATAAAAAATTGTTTTTACTTTTAAGTAAGTGCTATTCAATTATTAAATATTTAATTATTAATACTAAACTATTGAAATGGACCAACAAACAGTTTGTGATCTTATCACACAAGCAATTTCCACAAACAACGTGCTGTACGAAAAACGTTTAAGTGACCAACGCAACGCACATGCGGTGGAAATACAAAACCTGCACGAACTTCTTAACAAACGTGGTATTACACCTGACGTTACGGAATTTTCCACGCAAGTAATAAATTCTTCCATTATTTGTGATGAAACTCTGGAGATCATAAAATCTCTAAGAGAATTCGATGGCACAGCCACATCATATGTAAGCTGGCGAGAGTCAGCACACAACTCTATCAAACTATACAAAATTGGTAGCAAAAGGCATTTTGCTGCACTTACAATTTTTCGCAATAAAATATCAGGTTCAGCCAATGATGTCTTGACGAATCATGGCACAGTGCTGAATTTTGACGCAATAAAGATAGCACGCCTAGACTTTACGTGTGTTGATCAAAGATCAATCAGCACGTTAAGGCAAGAAATGTCTGTTCTCAGGCAGCGTTCACTTTCAGTATTGCAATACTACGAGAAAGTGAATAAATCACTTACTTTTTTGACAAATAAAGTCATTATGACTCATGGCAATTCTGATATTTTATATCATATCATATATATTCATAAGTGGACTAAACGGCCAACTAATGAACACGTTGTTCGCAATTAAACCACGTGACCTCCCACACGCTCTAGCTTTAGCCCAAGAATTGGAGAGTAACCATGTCCGATCTACTTTCGCTTTACAGTTCGCACAGCGAACCGAGCCTAGAGGTTCACGCCAAAGCTTACACGAAAATTATTTACGTTTCCCAAGAAACAACATTCAACATCAAACAAAAGATCAGAACCCAACGCCACAACCACAACGTAATGACTACAGACAACTCCCACAGCTCTTTGAACCTATGGTTCTTGAAAGCTCGGCTAACAGACCAATTCGTCAACAGCAGTTGAACCAAAACAAAAACACTTACCATCAACAAGCTAATAACAATGCGAATTGGCAACACTCAACGTCCTTTATTTAAACGAGAAAAAGAACCGAGTACCCAACAACCTACTCAAAACCCTCCAACAAAGACAGAAAGGATTAATAACCTTAACGAGGACCCAGATACTTTTTTAGACGAAAGTCTGGACTACCGTTCATACGACGAATAATAAATAAGAAAAATATACGCATATTAATTGACATAGGTGCTTCAAGCAACTATTGTCGCGATGGCGTATTTAACTTCAAAAAAACACTAGATATTAAGAAAAGGGCACGAACCGTAAACGGCGAGTTAACTATCACCGAATGCTTTGAAGCATTCATTTTAAACACAAAAACTCGTTTTATGTCCTATCCAACATAGAATTCGACGGCCTAATAGGATCAAATCTCCTGAGCTCTGTCGACGCTCAAATAAATTTTGAAAATAAGACCCTCTCCTACGCAAATAAAGTTGAAAAATTATACTTCGAAAACGAGCCACAAAATATAAATAATATAAGTGAAAATACATCACACCCTTTAGGAAAACTAGAAAGCGACATGCTGTCTAGAATAGAAAGTATTCACGGACGAATTTGAACAACATTACCCTTTCGTATGGATGTCATTGCAGAGACATACTATCTGCGACAAACCGATTTACACGAAACAATACCCCTTACCACATAGTACAGATGAGTGGCTTAATAAAGAAATTGAAAAAGAAATTAATGAAATCATAATCAGACCTTCTAAAAGTCCGTACAATTCACCCCAAACCAAAGAAAGGACAAAATCCGGACGGAAGTCCAAAACTTAGGAAGGTTATCGACTATTGTTCAAAGATTAGTTTCGAATGTTCTTTATTTTGACATTTGATATTTAAGTAGTAGACTTATATAATTATTGTAGTAGTTACTAAATTGGAGGTGCTGCCAATGCAACATCCCCCCTTAGATATTAATGTTTTTAATATTTCTTCAAAAATAAACTAAACTAAAATATGTAAATTCATTTCATTTTTGTTTTTACAATTCAAATTTTTTTTTTTTTTTTTTAAATTTTATGTTTCATGTTCTCAAAAAAAAAAATTTTATTAACTTTAAAATAATTCGTATGTTTGTATTTATATAAACATCTCAAATAGTTCCATAAACCTTTTTTCCCGATCTGGTTATAAGAGCATCACCGGAAAGTCGACGTGCTGGGAGTCTCACAGTTTTTGTTTGAGCCATGGAAGTCTCTTTTGTATCCGATGTTGATGTTGGTGAACTGATGTTATGTCCCAAGCTTATGTCATGTCCCGGATAAATATCACAAGAAGGTTTCGTCTGTAAAGATTTCAAATAAGGAGCTTTAATTAAATGGTACCTATTTCTGCGAATAACTCGTTTATCTGTTTCAACTAAATAAGACCTATGTTGTACTTTTTTGATAATTTTTCCATGTCTTCTGAGATCGGTTACCCAAACAAACTCTCCTGCTTTTAATTCTTTAAGTTCTGTTGCTCCGTGTCGTCTATCATAATTTGCTTTATATTTTTTTCTGTAAATTTCTTCTTCTTTTTTCAAGTTTCGTATATCTGGCTTTTGAGTTAAATTTACATCTGGAAGATTGTCGCGCAATCTTCGTCCAAAAAGTAATTCTGCGGGACTTAAACCATTATGAAGTGGTGTATTTCGGTACGCTAGCAATGCCAGCTCGACGTTCCCCGCATTTTTCTTCATTATATTTTTAGCTACTTTCACTGCTGCTTCTGCGGCACCATTTGCTTGATGAAAATGAGGACTACTCGTATTAATTGTGAATGACCATTCCTGTGCAAATCGACGAAACTCCGATGAATCGAGGTTCTCAAATTGTGTACCGCTGTCTGTAAAAATACTTTGAGGTATTCCATATCGACTAAACGTTTCTTTGCATGCTTTAACAACGTCTCCCATACGCATGCGAGCTAATTCTTCAACTTCAAAGTATCTGGAATAACAATCTGTTATGACAATATACCATTTATTTTCTAACTTAAATAAATCCATTGCAACTTTTTGCCATGGATAATCAGGAAAAGGCAATGGCACTAATGGCTCTTGTTTATTTTTCGAGTTTTGAACACACGCTGGACAACTCTTCACTTTCAATTCAATATCTTTTGAAATTCCTGGCCACCACATGGTTCTCCTAGCTCTAATTCTCGTCTTAGTAATGCCTAAATGTCCTGCATGCAATTTATTTAGCATGATAACCCTTAAGTTTTTTGGAATAACCATTCTGTTACTTCTCAGTAGTAAATCATCAATTATACTGAGTTCGTTTCTAACAGAATAATAATTCTGGATGTTAGATATTAATTTTTCCTTTGGCCATCCAGTTGTCACGTATTTTTTTATTTCTTGACATTCTTCATCCAATATTTGTGATTGAATAACTTGAACGATATTTTCGTCTTTCGTATATATATTTTGTAGTGATATTTGATGTATATAAGCTTCTATTTCTTCTTCTAGCTCTTCTGACCCGGAACTATCATTGATGGGCATTCTTGAAAGACTATCAGGAGTAACTAAATTTTTTCCCGGAATATAAGTTATAGAATAGTCATACCTCATCAGTCGCATGCGAATGCGTTGTAACCTTGGAGTAAGATCATCTAGGTGCTTAGTTTTCAAAATTTGTAAAAGAGGTTTATGATCCGTTTGAACTTTAAAATGTCTGCCAATCAGATAAGTTTTAAGTTTGTCACAAGCCCATGCAATGGCCAATGCTTCCCTTTCGATATTTGCATAGTTTTTCTCTGCCCCGGTCAATGTCCTAGATATATATGCGATAGGAAATTGGTCTTTTTCGTGCGTTTGCAAAAGAACGGCACCTAAGCCTAACGAAGAAGCATCACACGACAAAGTCGTCTCTTTCCCCGGATCATATATTCTCAAACAGGGAGGAGATATAAGCTTTTCTTTAATTTCTTTGAAAGCCTTTTCTTGGGAACTTCCCCAAACGAAAGTATTTTTTTTACAGAGTAAACTTGAAATTGGTTCTACAATTGATGATTTATTAGGGATATATTTTCCATTAAAGTTGACCATTCCAAGAAGTCTTTGAACTTCTTTAACATTAGCCGGGGCGGGCATGTTCTGAATAGCTTTTGTTTTTTCTTGGTCAACTTCGATCGACCCTTCCGAAATAATGTGCCCTAAAAAATGGATTTTTGTTTTACCAAACTCTGATTTTTGCCTGTTAAGAGTAACACCACCTTCTCTTAATCTTATGAGCACCAACTCCACTAGCTCCTCTAGTTCTTTCCCATTTTCTGCCCAAATAAGGATATCGTCAACGTGGACTATACAATTTTTTACACCTACCAGCAGCTTAGCCATTCTTTTTTGGAAATACTCTGGGGCAGAAGTAATACCAAAAGGCAACCTGGAGAACTTAAATGTACCGAATGGAGTGATAAAGGTCGTCAATTCTTGGGATTTTTCCGATAATGGTACCTGCCAGAATCCACTATTTGCATCGAATTTTGCGAAAACTTTACCTCCGGATAATTGTGACAACCAATAATCAATTCCATGTATAGGATGCACTTGTCTTTTGACACATTTATTGAGTTCTGTCAAATCAACACAAATCCTTATCCCTTCCTTTTTTGGAACTACAACCATAGGGGCACACCAGTCTGACGCTTTCTCCACTGAAGTTATTATTCCGTTTTTTTCCATTTTTCTAAGTTCTTCCTGAACCTTTGATCTTAGATGAACTGGTACAACTCTAGGAGTAGAAATAGCAAACGGTGTAACCTTCTCTTTAAGTTCAATCTCGTATTCTTCTTTAAATTTACCCAAACCCCTTCCAAAAACATCCTTAAATTCCTCGAACCAGTTCCGTTTTGTTACTCCAAATAATTTTTTTACTAAACCTAGTTTATCTATTCCCGATGTTCCCAACAAAGGTGTTATTTTATCTGCGGATATACATATATATAATTTCCTTAATTGATTTTTCTCCATATTGTAAATTGACATTCGCCTTGCCTATTACATCGATTGCTTGGTTTACGCTAAATAATTTTGCTCCAGTTTTTTCTAATGTTATGTCCCTTATATTTTTAACTGCCTCCCATGGTACTAACGTAACATCAGCACCCGTGTTAACCTTAAATTGTATACGATCCCCATTGAGTCATAAATTAACCAACCAATTTTTTGTAACAGCGCCTACAAAATATTCCTCATCATCATCCTCCTCGTTCTCATCCTCCTCTCGTACCTCATTTACTTTTTTTGTTCGACACTGCTTTGCAAAATGCCCTATTTTCTTGCAGATACTACATACTATATTTTTGGCTGGACATCTGTCATAATCATGACGCTCATACCCACATCGCATGCACTTCTCAATTTTATTTCGGAAATTTTTCTTATTTTTGTCCCCAATTTCGCTTTTGTTAGCTTTCGATTTAGATTCAAAACGTCTAACTCTATTGACTACTGCTGGTGACGCTGACGTCGATGAAAGATCTCTTTTCTGTCGATTTAGTTCTTCAACTTGTCTAAATGATGTCACAGCCTTCTCTAGGGTAAGACTTGAATCTAACTGTAACCTATCGCTCAAACCTTCATCTTTCATTCCCACAATAAGAGTCAACAAAATCATATCATTATGTAATGCTCCCCATTCGCAATGTTTAGAGAGAGCGTGTAATGCTGTGATGAATTCTTCACCTGTCTCATCGCCCTGCTTTCTTTTAAGAAATTTTGCACGCTCATATATAACATTTCTTTTTGGTATAAAATGTTCTTCAATTTTTTTTTTAGTTTCATCATATTATGTTGTTGGAACCGGTGTAAATGAAGTAAAAATCTCTTCGGCTTTTTCGCCCATGCAATATATATAAGGATATTTACCTGAGAATGATCATTTGCCTCGTGTAATCCATTTCCCATGCGGTACCTTTCGAAGCGCTTAATCCATCTCTCCCAATCCGAAGGTATAAATGAAAATTCTTCTGGAGGACTTAGCGTCAACTGTCTACTAGAACCAGCCATCATAGATGTAGATATTGCTCCCAACTTGTCCTTATTCTCCTTAGGGTCTTCTTTCGGCATTGCACGTGCTTTTTTAGCGATGTGGGTGTAATCCGCTCAATAGGGATTTTAATCAATTTTTGATCAATTTTTTTTTTATGCCGTATGGGAAGTTTTATTTATTTTATTTTAATAGTATTTTACCTTTTTATTTTAATTAGATATATTATGCGTCTTTCAGCTACAATCCGATATTCAAGTAGTAGGTACTTTTCTTTTGCTTGTTGGGGAGACTCAAATTTCCGCTGCCACCATGTTCAAAGATTAGTTTCGAATGTTCTTTATTTTGACATTTGATATTTAAGTAGTAGACTTATATAATTATTGTAGTAGTTACTAAATTGGAGGTGCTGCCAATGCAACAACTATAAAAAAATAAACGAGTTTACTAAAGCAGACAAGTATCCAATGCCTGCAATAGAAACTATAATAAGCAATTTAGGAGAAACCAAATACTTCTCGACTATTGATCTAGAAAGTGTTTTTTATCAAATAAAGATAAAAGAATCCGATATTGAGAAGACAGCCTTCTCCGTCAATAACGGAAAGTACGAATATCTCCGAATGCCTTTTGGATTGAAAAACACACCTTCAATATTCCAAAGAGCAATGGACGGCATTCTAAGACCATATATTGGCAAATTCTGCCACGTATATATGGATGATATTATTATATTCTCCAAAACAATAACAGAACACACCAATCACCTTGAAACGATAGTCCAAACATTAAAGGAAGCTTATATGAAAATATCAACGAAAAATCTATTCTATCGCCCATGTTCTGCATTTCACTTATTGTGAATTCACATGGCGAAAGTGAATTTAGGTGTTCCACAAATCACTATTGTGAATTAATTGTCAATTGGAACTTCGAAAATGAAAATGGATGTTCTGCATTTCGTTTTATTCCATTTTCTGAACGCATTCAAATCTCATTGTTTATGCTGTGTGAATTTGTGAATTGTCTGTGAAATTGGTGCTGCAATAGCTGTAGTTAGCTGTGCAAAATGTACGAATAATTTATTTAGCTGTCTTTTTTAAGTATTTTAATTGTTCTTTTTTTAGGGGAAAACATAAGAACATACGCCAAGAAAGAGTTTTCTTAAAATACATGGAAGATAATGTTAATTTTGCGAGAGGTTTTTCGAGTCGAGATAAATCTCACACCGAGTCATTGTGGGCCAATTTGTGCAGCTCTTTAAACAGTGAGGGACCACCAATAAAAGATGTCTGTGGATGGAAGAAAGTACATATAATAAGTATGCATTCAATTAAATATTTTGTTCATTGCTTAAAACATCCTGCAGGTATGGTCGAGAAGCTAAAGCAACAGGTGGTGGTGAAAATAATGTTCTTCCAATTTCAGTTGTAGAAGATGGAATTGCTAAACTTACGGGTATCTACAGTGTTATTGATGGCGTCAAGGGAACTTTTACATTTGGCACATCTTTTAGTGATTCAGCCTCAGTTCCGAGTAAAATAGAAATAACTGAATCGCCCGAAAATGTATACGTTTTCCGTGAAGATGAAGCTCAAAATATAAATTCTGTGGACAGGACAGACGATATTAATAATAATGAAAAAGATATTCCCGAACCTCAAAAAAAAAAGAAAAAATGTAGAGAAGCCAGATAACATTTTTAAATATATGGAAGACCAAAAAGAGGCTTTAAAGAGTATAACAACAAATATGAATGAATCAATCGACATTGCCAAGGAAAATAAGGTCAGTCTTAAAAGGATTTACCGTGCAATTGAGAAACTTTGCGATGTTTTAAAAGAACAAAACAGTGAACTAAAAAGCTATAATACGGAATCATTAAAACTATGCTCTGAGAAGAACGAAATCAAAAGAAAGCGTCTTGAACTAGAGGAGATGAAATTTAATGTCGAAATGTTAAAGTGAAGTTATGTGAATAATTCTTTGAAGTAAAATTTCAATGATCTCGATATTATTATTTTTATTATCTAATATGTTTTGTTAAAGTGAAGTAAACTTTCTGTGTTAGTTAAATTAGACAAAACTATCTTTTTTTTTTAAATAAAACTTATTTATCAAACATGGTATTTTTTCCTTTTTATTAATTATTTTGTTGGAATCAGAGCAAAACATTTTCAAGAAAACATAGTTTGTACTATTAAGTCTCTCATACGAATTGCCTCTTCTGGAAATATTTCGTTAACATCTGCCTCTTCGTCAGAATCTTCTTGATTATTTCTAACTTCATTTTGCATATCGAGATTGAATTCTTTGCAAATATTATGAAGTGCACAGCAGACGTTAACAATTTTGACCGTCTTTTGAGGCGTATAATATAAAGTATTTTTTATAATTTTAGCGGATTCCTAGTATTCTGGAACAGAAAAAAAACCCTGTAAAAGAAACTCTGAATTGACAAAATACAAAATACTTGAAAATTAACTTTATTTGCGCTTTTTTAATCACAATCGGCCTCGTGGTCTCGTTTTCTTTTTTATCTCTGATTTTCCTTCTCGAACGTTTTGACATTTGGGTTTATGAAATGGCTAAGAGATAGAGAAGACCATCTTTATTCCTGGCTGGTGGCTCGGAGGGTGTTCAGAGAGTAGATTTTGTTAAACTAGTAGATTCAGTTACACTCCTCCCTTCCTGGACTGGAGTGTGTTGGCGGAAGCTTTTTTCTTAAAGATCCCAAGAACCGATGTTGGTTCCTCGATATGCGGCTAAGCGATCAATGTGAACGATCTTAGGCTTACTTCTGGGCTGCTTTTGGATCTTTGCAGTAACATCTGTAATTAACTCCATAATGCGATAGGGTCCATCCCAATCCGACTGTAGTTTTGGGCAAACTCGAACCTTGCGTCTAGGATTATGGAACCACACAAATTGTCCAACCTGAAAACGAATATCATTTGAAGATAGGTCGTACCTGGACTTAATTTTTGCAGCGGCTTGATGCATCTGTGATCTGGCCTTTTCATGTATCTCTTCTAGTTGTTCTCGCAGTGTCTTAGCATAATCACTTACAGAAACTCCATCCTCTGGTATGGGACCAAAAAGTAGGTCAGATGGCAGTCTCATATCCCTTCCGAAAAGCATCAAGAATGGAGATTGTTTGATGGTTTCTTGTTGAGCGGCGCAATACGCCATGGTGAACAGTGACAAGCATTCATCCCAATTATCTTGTTTATCGTTAACGAATTTCGATAAAAATTGTAGAATAGTCCGGTTCATCCTTTCTACAAGACCATCCGACTGTGGATGCAAAGGTGTAGTTCTTGTTTTGTGAATTCCCATTATTCGCATTACCTCTTGAAAAAGACCAGCCTCGAAATTTCTACCTTGGTCGGAATGCAGCTCCCGTGGTACACTAAAAAAAGAAAAAACTTCATCTACCAATTTCCGGGCTACGACTTCGGCCGTCTGGTCCGCGAGGGCAAATACCTCAACCCACTTTGTAAAATAATCCATTAGGACTAGCACATATTTGTTTCCTTTTTTGGTTGATGGCAATGGTCCCAAAATGTCAACCGCAACACGTTGAAACGGCTCACCGGATAAATAAAGCTTCAGGTCTGCTTCTTACTTACTAGGGCCCTGTTTAGAGGCACATGTATCACAAGCCTGGCAGAAGAGTGCCACGTCTTGGCCTGCGCCGACCCAGTAAAAGAGTTTACGAACTTTCTCCAAGGTTTTCTTATCCCCAAAATGTCCTCCAAAAGGTGTGTTATGGAACATTTTAATAACGCTAGCCACCTTGTCCTTTGGTACAACAGCCAGCAGCCATTGAGGCTCACGACGACGCAAAGTGGGTACCCATTTTCTGCACAGAATGCCATTCTTTATTACCAAAGCTGAAAACTGCGCCCAATATGCTTTGAAAAGATTTTTCTCACCGGATACACTTTTCCAATCTGGTCTTAGTCCTTCGTCTACCCAATTTCGAACATGCGACAAAACCTCATCGTTCATTTGAGATAGCTTTAACTGCTCAGAGTCCAGTTCACTGTCGATAAATAATAAAGTTTTTACGGAATACTCCAATCCGCCATCAAATCTTATTTCTTTATTTGTGCAGTGGCTACAATCTTCATCACATGGCCTCCGAGACAGCGCATCTGCGTTTGAATGTTTTGTACCTTGACGATGTTGAACTCGATAATTATATTGCTGCAATCTTTCTAACCAACGGGCAAGTTGTCCCTCTGGGTTTTTGAAGGACAGAAGCCATTGCAGAGCTGCATGGTCGGTTCGAATCAAAAATTCACGGCCATATAGATAAACATGAAAATGTTCTATAGCCTTGATCATAGAGAGTAACTCCTTTCGGGTAGTACAATAATTCTTCTCGGTACCCTATGACAACTTCCTGTCCGTCCTGAACTTGATTTAGAACCGCACCAATGCCTCGATCACTGGCGTCCGTGTCTAGGATAAATTCACAGTCACCACGAACATGGGCCAAAATCGGAGGTGTGGTAAGACACGTCTTCAGGCGGAGGAATGCTTCATCACACTCGGCGTTCCAGATAAAAGGGGTATTTTTCTCTGTTAGCTTGTGGAAGGGTCGGGCAATATTGGCAAAGTTCGGAACGAATTGGCAACATTAAGCGTTCAAACGTTGCTGGAGCGTTCGTGACTCCAAAACTCATAACTTTGAACTGCCATAAGCCATCACGAGTAACAAAAGCCGTCTTTTCTATGTCGCTGGGGTGCATCTCTACCTGCCAATAACCAGATTGACAATTGACGGTACTGAACCAAGAAGACCCTGCCACAGCATCCAACGTGTCGTCAATTCTTGGCAGAGGGAACGAATCTTTTATAGTGGCATCGTTGAGTCTGCGATAATCTACACAGAATCGGGTAGATCCATCTTTCTTTTTGACCATGACGATTGGAGATGCCCATGGACTAGACGATGGCTCGATAATATCTGGTTTGAGCATGTCATCTATTATTTGTTGGGATTCTTCGTGCTTTGCTAATGGAAGTCGCCGGGGTGGTTGTTTTATAGGCTTTGCAGCACCCACGTTGATTGTGTGCTGTACAAGTTTGGTTCGTCCCAAGTCTTCAGGGCTTGCTGAGAAAATATCACTAAATTCAATTAAAAGTGACCTTAGCTCTTCTGACTGTGATGACGAAAGATCCTTCCGTGATCCTTCATAAAGGTCATTTAGATGAGCAGGAATAGCTATATTATCCGAACCTCCAGAACTTATGCAGACAGCCTCCTCGAATGTAGCAACTCTCGTCTGAGATGGAAGAGTTATAACGTGATCAGCTACATTTGCAAGTCGAACAAGAATGTTCCCTTTGTTGTTCCGATTTAAAGATTTGGCAATCAAAACTCCTTTGGGTAAATCTTTATAAATTTGATTAACGACGCCTTCAGCTGGAGCATCCCCCGATGTCCTAGCATAGACAAATGATTCACTCTGCGGAGGAAGATCTACACAATTAGATGTCCTGAGGCAGATGACACGAATATTTTCTTCCAAGTGATCACCAATTTGGGAAGCGGAAGATTCGTTGCCTTCATTGGTCAAGGGGATTCTCTCACCCCTGACGCATAAAGTTTTTGATGAAAAATCTAAAACACCTTTGGATGGTCTCAAAACATCGATGCCTAGAACACCTTGGCTGGTAGCAGAGAGAGGAAAATCCACAAAGTTAATCTTGACACGCCGCTTAAACTTACCCAGCTGCAATGTAGTCCGCCACTCATGTGAAACTGGAAGAGTGTTTCCACATAACGTCTTTATGATTGTCTTACTAGGCTGTAAATAAGTACCGGCTGGGATGACATCTCGACTTATTACAGTCGTTGATGATCCAGTGTCAATCAACAATCTACAAGCGATATTACCGATGCAAACAGGCACAAGGAATCCACCGGACTGATCATTGAAGAAGGTACGGGATATTTGAGGACTTTTTGTTAGAGTCAACGGGTGCCTCGCGACGCTGACTTCTCGAAGTTTTCCGAAGCTGGTTGCATGCTATTTGAAGTTGGTTCACCAGCGCTTCGAACATTTTCCTTACGCTGAAAGGATGACTGATGGAGTTTCCCGTCATCGACTCCTGCAGTACGAGATAAATGACTTGTCTGGGTAGATATGTGCGCTGCTTCGATAGAGATAGCCTTATTTAGCGCATCAGCTAAGGTCATTGGATTCGCCACTCGAACGGCATCTTGTACAGATCGGTCGTATATTCCATAAAGAAACTGCATCAACGAAATTCTGTCTTGAGCTTCCGGTGGGCAGTCATTGAAAACAATTTGAGTCAGCCGCTGTATATCACAGCCAAAAGCACATAAGTCTTCCTTGTAACGCTGGCTTCTGCTTCTGAAGGTTGAATGTGTAATATAAGCCTGTTGTGAAAGAAATCTTAGCTCCAGAGCAGATGTAAGCTTTCCATAATCAGCACGATCAGTGGCACTCAAGTTGGACAAAATAGAAACAGCTTCTCCGCGAAGCATAGAAGCTAAGACTTGTGCTTTTTGGTGACAGGTCCAGTTGTTTGCTTCAGCGACTATCTCGAACTGGATGCGGTAATCACGCCAGCTAGCTATGCTGCTGTCGAAAGGCTGAGGTTTTATTTTGCATGAACTTATCGCTGGCAAGGCTGAGGTTTTATTTTGCATGAACTTATCGCTGGCAAGTTGTCGTTCTTCTCATTTACATTATTGTTCTGTTTCGTTGGTAGCGTCTGATCATTTTGTCTAGGTGTTGTAATTTCTGGAGTAGAACTTTGAAAAACCTTCTCAACGAAAGCCGTAGCTCCTAAAGTTCGCATTTCAGAAACTTGCCTTTGTTGTTCATTCTTTAACTCGGTCAATTCCTCTTTTTGTTTTACCATGGTCTCCGTGAGTAAAGTTAATTTCGAAAGAATTTTCTCGAGTTGCTATGAAGAATCAGTTGCCATCTTGACATAAACTAGGAATTGATCCCACTTCTGACACCAATTTTACAATTTTAGGGGATTCCTAGTATTCTGGAACAGAAAAAAAAACCCTGTAAAAGAAACTCTGAACTGACAAAATACAAAATACTTGAAAATTAACTTTATTTGCGCTTTTTTAATCACAATCGGCCTCGTGGTCTCGTTTTCTTTTTTATCTCTGATTTTCCTTCTCGAACGTTTTGACATTTGGGTTTATGAAATGGCTAAGAGATAGAGAAGACCATCTTTATTCCTGGCTGGCGGCTCGGAGGGTGTTCAGAGAGTAGATTTTGTTAAACTAGTAGATTTTGTTACAGTATTTAACAAGCATCTGAAACGAGTTTTAATATTTCCATTAGTTCTTTCTATTACATTTCTAGCTGATGCATGACGCCTATTGAAATTCGACTGATTTGTTCAGCTCTGAATAAATCTATAGGGAGTAAGCACAAAAGCTTCAAGTGCAAATCCAGCATCGCCTAGCAACCAAGAACCCCGTTGTCCGTTTTGATATTCTTCCCACAAATGGTGCCTTGCAGCACTCATAGACCATATTAAAGAGCCATGGCTTGGACTAGGATGTGTTCCATCAACAGATCTGATCCTCATTTTATAATCACATATCTAAAGAGAAACAAATAGTTTTTGTCGATTTATCTTCAATAATATACATATGTATATAACATAACTTACAAGTAAAACGTTTAGACTATGATACCCTGATTGTAATACAAATTTGAATCTTCTCCGTGAGGCTTCACAATTTTCACGTGCGTCCCATCGACGCACCCTATCACACCTGGTATTCCGTACTTTTCAAGAAAAAATCTTTTTGAATCTTGTTTTTCTGATTCAGTCATTTGTAATTTGATCCACTTGTTGCACAATTTGGATTGCAAAACATTTAAAGTTTCTTCAATGATTTTACAAACTGTGGGCCTTGCCAAGGCTATGTCCAAATCATAGCCAATTGATCTTTGATAATTTCCCTCTGCTAAAAATCGGAGTGTTGCTGCGAGCTTATGAATTGGAGGAATCGATGAAGGTTTTATAAAAGGTTCTATTTCACTTAAAACATATAAAAAAGCGTCTTTGCTCAACCTAAAATTACCATGAAAGCTAAACAAAAACATATTAGAACAAATTCATAAATTTATATTCGCATACCTACTCACTTTATGTCAGGTATGTAGATCTAATATATGTATTTGATTTATCTCTCAAAATGTGTCTTCTAATTTTTTCTTTAGAAAGCTGCTTCCTTTTTTCCATTAAAATTGCTAATAATATTGCATCCATCTTCATAAGCAGCAGAAATTTTACTTTAGAAACAAAACAAAAATGGATGAAGACTGAATTTTGACATTTCGAAGCATTTCGAAGTTTTCGAAATCGGTCGAAATGTAGAACAAGCAATTTCATTTCACGTGAAATTGAAAAGTGATTTCAATTCATTTTCTATCGAATTGCAGAACATGGGCGTATATAGAGGAAAGGTAGATTTTCTAGGCTATGTAGTATTGGAAAACATTATTACAACTAACCCCGAGAAAGTGATTACAATAAACGAATACCCTATACCAACCACCCTACGAAAATTAAGAAGTTTCTTAGGTATGGCCGGTTACTATAGAAAGTTTGTAATAAACTACGCTAGTATAGCGAAACCATTGACTAAGTTCTTACAGAACGATTTAGGTCAAGTATCTACTCATATAGCGAAGAAAACAGAGATCAAATTAGATAAAGAGGCAATCGAAGCTTTCAATATATTGAAAGCACACTTAAAGCCAGAAGTTGAACTAAATCAACCAGACTATACAAGGAAATTCATTCTCACTACAGATGCTTCTGATGACGCAATCGGCGCCGTACTCTCTCAAGATAAAAAACCAATCACTTTCATCTCATAAACTCTTAGTAAAACAGAAAGAGGATATGCAGCTAACGAGAAGGAACTATACGCAATAGTTTATACATTCAAAACTCTACGAACCTACCTTTACATTGTTACAGATATAGAAGTTCATACGGACCACCAACCTTTGACATTCTCAATGTCGCAAAAAAACCCTAATGCCAAAATGAAAAGATGGCAAGCCTTTATTAATGAATATTCTCCAAAAATGGTATATAAGCCAGGCCCTACTAATGTTGTAGCTGACGCCCTATCCAGACAAAACCTTAACCAAATAACCGAGGATGATGCATCTGTGGCTACACAACATTCTGCTCAAAGCAGCGACAACTATCAAATTGACATACTAGACAGGCCGGTTAACCAATTTAACCAACAAATAATCATCATTAGAGCAATGGAATTAAGATACGACATTATAACACCTTTTACTGGCAAAACTAGACACTTAATTGAATATAATGACACCAATGAGTTCATACAATTATTCAAGGAATACCTTAAACCAGGCTCAGTTGCTATATTTACAACCTCAGAAACTATTTATGACATAAAGAACATGCTAAAAGATAACTTCACTAACAAATTTGTACAAGCCAAGTACTTCGCTAACGACATAACAAACAAAGATGAATAAACCGATATATGTAGTTATAAAAACTCATAACAGAGCCCATAGAGGACTCCAAGAAAATTTCAAACAAATAAGAGATAAATATTATTGGCTCACAATAAATGACGATTTCCAACAATATATTCAAAACTGCAAAACATGCAAATCTATGAAATACGATAGGCACCCAAATAAATATCCAATTGGTGAGGCACCAATTCCTTTAAGAGAGGGAGAGAGCATACACAAAGACATTATGTTCGCAGGAAAAATTAAAATCTTAACATGCATTGACGCATACTCTAAATACTTAGTAATACAAATAATTGAAGACAAACAAAACATGCACAATAAAGTTCTAGAGATACTGCAATCATTCCCTAATTGCAAGAATGTTACTTGTGACCAAGACACTACCTTCAAATCAACACTTTTCAAATCCCTATTGGAAAGATGTAATATAAATATTTATTATGCACCCACCAACCATAGTATTAGCAACGGACAGGTAGAAAGAGCACATAGTACGCTCCAAGAAATAGCAAGGTGTCTGAAAGATGAATATAAATTACTAGATACCCATGAAATATTCATACGTGCAGCCAAGGAGTACAATAAAACGATCGACTCCTCAACTCAAAAGAAACCTTTCGAAGTTTTATATAATAAAACCTCACACGACGAAGTCCCCCTGAACCCTGCTGTAGCTCAAGATAAAATGTTGGAAACCCATAACAAAGATAGGAAAACAAAAGAAATAGAACCAAACACCATAGTTTATAAGAAAACAACAGGCGCTCATTGGGGAAAACTACAACCCAAATACAAACCCGTGAAAGCAATCGCCGACTTAGGCGCAAAAGTCAAACTATCAAATGGAAAATTAATCCACAAAGATAATTTGAAAACTTAAATTTCAGATCATGGAATAGTTTATACATTCAAAACTCTACGAACCTACCTTTACATTGTTACAGATATAGAAGTTCATACGGACCACCAACCTTTGACATTCTCAATGTCGCAAAAAAACCCTAATGCCAAAATGAAAAGATGGCAAGCCTTTATTAATGAATATTCTCCAAAAATGGTATATAAGCCAGGCCCTACTAATGTTGTAGCTGACGCCCTATCCAGACAAAACCTTAACCAAATAACCGAGGATGATGCATCTGTGGCTACACAACATTCTGCTCAAAGCAGCGACAACTATCAAATTGACATACTAGACAGGCCGGTTAACCAATTTAACCAACAAATAATCATCATTAGAGCAATGGAATTAAGATACGACATTATAACACCTTTTACTGGCAAAACTAGACACTTAATTGAATATAATGACACCAATGAGTTCATACAATTATTCAAGGAATACCTTAAACCAGGCTCAGTTGCTATATTTACAACCTCAGAAACTATTTATGACATAAAGAACATGCTAAAAGATAACTTCACTAACAAATTTGTACAAGCCAAGTACTTCGCTAACGACATAACAAACAAAGATGAATAAACCGATATATGTAGTTATAAAAACTCATAACAGAGCCCATAGAGGACTCCAAGAAAATTTCAAACAAATAAGAGATAAATATTATTGGCTCACAATAAATGACGATTTCCAACAATATATTCAAAACTGCAAAACATGCAAATCTATGAAATACGATAGGCACCCAAATAAATATCCAATTGGTGAGGCACCAATTCCTTTAAGAGAGGGAGAGAGCATACACAAAGACATTATGTTCGCAGGAAAAATTAAAATCTTAACATGCATTGACGCATACTCTAAATACTTAGTAATACAAATAATTGAAGACAAACAAAACATGCACAATAAAGTTCTAGAGATACTGCAATCATTCCCTAATTGCAAGAATGTTACTTGTGACCAAGACACTACCTTCAAATCAACACTTTTCAAATCCCTATTGGAAAGATGTAATATAAATATTTATTATGCACCCACCAACCATAGTATTAGCAACGGACAGGTAGAAAGAGCACATAGTACGCTCCAAGAAATAGCAAGGTGTCTGAAAGATGAATATAAATTACTAGATACCCATGAAATATTCATACGTGCAGCCAAGGAGTACAATAAAACGATCGACTCCTCAACTCAAAAGAAACCTTTCGAAGTTTTATATAATAAAACCTCACACGACGAAGTCGCCCTGAACCCTGCTGTAGCTCAAGATAAAATGTTGGAAACCCATAACAAAGATAGGAAAACAAAAGAAATAGAACCAAACACCATAGTTTATAAGAAAACAACAGGCGCTCATTGGGGAAAACTACAACCCAAATACAAACCCGTGAAAGCAATCGCCGACTTAGGCGCAAAAGTCAAACTATCAAATGGAAAATTAATCCACAAAGATAATTTGAAAACTTAAATTTCAGATCATGGACATCCTCTTCATATTGTTATTTTTCGCTGCAACAAAAGCAGACCTAATAGACTACACTAGGGACAACTATACGTTTTAATAGAGGTAGGAGATGCATTCCTCTATGAAAATACTTCAACGTCATTCATATTACAAATCTAACGTATATTCAACACTTCGTCGACTCCACTCGACAACAACTCGACAGAAATCACGAGGATAAAATATCTCTTGCTTTTCATTAAATGTAAGTTATATGAAACAAGAGCTATTAGCCAATATGACGGTAAATTAATAATTGACAAGGAGATAGCAAAATGCAAAAATTCATATGCAAATATCGAAAAATGTAAATTCGAGACAAAATATAATTATTGTAAACTTAAGCCAACAGATACTTGTTTATCTAACTTACTTAACAATAAGAAAACAAATTGTACTAAGCTAAGAGAAAAAAATGTAAAATTAGAATTAATTAAAGACAGTATCATATTACTCTCCGGAAAATATATAGTGAACAACCAAACGATAAATGGAACTTATCTTGCCACATTCGAAAACACCACCACCACCACGATAGATGGCATCGTATACGAAAATCAATCCAAGAAGTTACTCAACTTCTTAAAAACGATTAACATAGACGACTACGATATAGATGAATATCTAGAAACAATAAACAAAGAACTACAACTGGACAATATTAATTTACTGGACCAAATCCAAACCGAAATATCAAACAGTCCAACTATTTCAATAATAGGACTATTACTTTTAATAGCAATATCGTTTATATTTTCAGTTTATTGCTACCGAAAAAGAATACTTAGAAACTTACCATTATCCAGAGAACAATTAATTGAACTTCAAGTTAGAGACATAATGAGACGCGTACACTCTTGAAAGATTGGGACAATCTTTTCTTAACCATAGTAGTACGGGAGGCAGCGTTGAGTTTTTCCGAGTGATTTTACCCGGGATGATTCTTATCAGAATTGAAAGATATTTGTATGTGTATCATAAAAATGCGCGTCAGCCGCCGCGCCCGCGGTGGACCTAGGTGTGAGGGCGGGTCAAAGTGGTAATTTTTTTTTTTTTCAAAAAGTCATTTTACCCGGCTCCAAAATTTGAGGAATGGTTATTGATGTTCTACTGAATCCAAAAATTGCCGTCAGCCGCATGGATGGCGGTGGAAAGACCGTCAGCCAGGCACCTGAACTTGTAAAAAATTTAAAAAAAAAAAGTCATTTTACTCGGGCTGATTTTTTTACAGATGAATCTTCAACCTTTCAAGATAATAAAACAAACCGTCAGCCGCCCGGGTAGCGGTGGAAAGACCGTCAGCCGACGTCATCAACATGACGCCCTCCCAGTTGACCTGAGCGTTACTCAGTCACTTTAAATGAAAAACTGACGACTTTTATCCCCACTAACATTCGGTTTATGGCTAATTTTATTTTTGTTAGTAAGCAAACAATCTGAAAATTATAATTTCCATCGATTTAATATTAGTTTCATATTAATTTCGTCACTTTTGCCGAAGGTAACTAAATTAGTCAAGTAAACGGAACTCGAAAAAGAAGATAGTTGCCCCAAAAAAGGTAGGGTAGTGCTATTTTTTTTATATGTTGTAAAGTATATATAGTAGAAGAAAAAAAAAATAGATTACACAACCACGCCCCCTCCACCCCTTCACCATTCTCGAAAAACCAATCGCAGAAAATACCACAATTTTCGACTTTTTTCAAGTTTTTGTCAAAAACTCAGAAATTGTAAATTTTTGGGATCAATATTCTTCTACAAAAATAAAGTATATTAAATTTCCTACGAAATACATATTTCAATTATTATTTTTGGTTAAGCCGTTTTGCCGCTATAGCCAGCTGAAAAAACGCCAAAATTTGTCTTTTTTTTTAAACCCGTTTTCTCGATTTTTTTTTCATTCAGACTTCAAAAACTGTAATTGTAATTGCAAATATCTATAAATTTTCCAAAACTACATAAAATTCTGTATAAAATTAACATCTTAATTATTTATTCAGGCCAAACCGTGTAACCGCCAGAGCACTTTTAAATAAAAGGTATGTCATAACTAGAAAACGCGAAGTCAACTGGATTTCATTCATTAATTTCATCAATTCTTGCCAGAATCCCAAATGTTTTTTTTTTTCATTTTTACATAATAAAAAAGGTATTATGTATGTATACCGTATATACAGGGTGTCCCGTAAAGGATAGTCCAAACTGAATATGATGATAGGCCAGTTCATGACCATTCAGAATTTGGTAACTTGTTCATCCCAAATCGTAACGGTTTTCGAGTAACGGCTGTTTTTTTGAAATTTGCCAAACCCCTACTTTGGACCACTGTTTTGCTCACCCCGTCCATAATTGATTTTTTATTTTTTTTTATTTTTTCACCAAAATATTGACCAGAAATAAAACTTTTTTTGTGCATTCAAAAAATTTTGATTTTAGTCCACCATTTTTATAAAATTACTAGATAAATTCATAGTTTGATCAAAATTAATTTTTTACTTCAATATTTGAAAGAGCGCCCTGGAAAAAAACCGTATGACACAATAATGGCCCTTACTTTAAAAAAATTGCCTTGCTTTTCAAATTTCTAAAAAGGTATAAATCTTACCAATACGAATTCCTAATCAAAAGTTATTACAGTTTAAACTCGATAAGTCGTGGTTTTAATAAAAATTAAAATAAATTCTTTTTTTGTTTTTGTTTTTGTAATGTTGTTTGTTTCATGTTTTTTTTTGTGTTTTTTTCTTGTTTTTTTTTTAATTTGTTTTTGTTTACATTTTTAATTTTTACCCAGTTTATTTAGAAAAATTGTTCAAAATGTGCCCCACCTGCACGTATACAAGCTCGACAGCGTTTAAAAAACTGTCTTTTTAAATTCCTTGTGCATATCGAGTTGCTTATTTCTGCAGCAGAAACCTGAATACGTTGCTGGAGTTCACCTATGTTTGAAATAGGCTTAGCATAGACTTTTTCCTTGAGACAGCCCCAATAAAAAAGTCCAACGGATTAAGGTCTGGTGAGCGAGGTGGCCATAAAATTGGTCCACCACGCGTCGTTCATGGTAAGAAATGTCCAAAAAACGTCTCACATTTCTATTGTAATGAGCTGGGCAACCGTCGGCGTCGTGTTGATACCTCATAGATTGTATTATGGCAAGTGGCACGTCTTCCAACAAAAAAAATAGCCTATTTTGCAGAAAATCTAAATAAATTTCACTTTTAGTGTATGCGGCAGTTCAATGGGTCCTATTATGTGGCCATCCAAAATCCCAATCCACAAATTTATTTTGAACTGGTATTGGGAATTTTGTTCTCGCACCAAATGCGGATTTTCCAATTGCCAACTATGGAGGTTACGCAAGTTGACAAATCCATGTTTTTTGCAAGATGATTCGTCGGTCCCCAATATTTTGTTGAAAAAATCTGGATCCTCATGGTTTTTTTGGAGCACCGTCCGAAAAAATTCAACCCTTTGTGTATAGTCCCTTGGAAGAAGAGTTTGAATACGTTGCAAATGAAAGGAATGCAGCTTGTTCCTTTTCAGCAGTCTTTGGATGTTTGTTTTTGAGATCCCTGTTGTCCTTTCGATAGCTCCAATAGAAGTAGAAGGTTCAGTCTGCACAGCACGCAAAACTGCCTCATGGTGGCGTTGACTTCTTCCTTGTCCTAGACTTCTCCCTGGTGCCCTGCCCTCCAAATAAGCCAAGTGAACCCGTATGAAAAGGCGATGGTCGGGATGTGAAGCATTTGGGTACCTTTCAGCATATGTCCTGGCTGCTAATCTAGCGTTTCCTCCACATTCTCCATAAATGTAATGCATTGAAGTATATTCGCGTGGCGTGTAAAACATTTTATTTTTTTTTCAATTAAAAGCGTTTTAAAAAACCAAAAAAGAAAAAATAACTATCTCACTTTGAATGACTAATAAGCGCCATTACTTTTGAACGTTTTGAAATTCTTACCAGCCATACCATTACCGGTAAAAATAAATAAAACATTAGTACAAGGATTGGCCAAGCGTGGCGTCTTAAACTTAAAGACCGCCATTGTTAGTAGAATTAACTTGCTTTGAAAATGAAATTAACTATTGAAATTGATATACGATTTCGATAATATTACAATGAAAAAAGAAAATTTGGGTTAAAGTACCGACAGTGAAAAAAATTAAAAAACAACAATAAAAAACAACACGTAAGAAAACTAAAAACACAAAAAAAAACATGAAACAAACAACATTACAAAAACAAAAACAAAAAAAGAATTTATTTTAATTTTTATTAAAACCACGACTTATCGAGTTTAAACTGTAATAACTTTTGATTAGGAATTCGTATTGGTAAGATTTATACCTTTTTAGAAATTTGAAAAGCAAGGCAATTTTTTTAAAGTAAGGGCCATTATTGTGTCATACGGTTTTTTTCCAGGGCGCTCTTTCAAATACTGAAGTAAAAAATTAATTTTGATCAAACTATGAATTTATCTAGTAATTTTATAAAAATGGTGGACTAAAATCAAAATTTTTTGAATGCACAAAAAAAGTTTTATTTCTGGTCAATATTTTGGTGAAAAAATAAAAAAAAATAAAAAATCAATTATAGACGGGGTGAGCAAAACAGTGGTCCAAAGTAGGGGTTTGGCAAATTTCAAAAAAACAGCCGTTACTCGAAAACCGTTACGATTTGGGATGAACAAGTTACCAAATTCTGAATGGTCATGAACTGGCCTATCATCATATTCAGTTTGGACTATCCTTTACGGGACACCCTGTATATACGGTATACATACATAATACCTTTTTTATTATGTAAAAATGAAAAAAAAAACATTTGGGATTCTGGCAAGAAGTGATGAAATTAATGAATGAAATCCAGTTGACTTCGCGTTTTCTAGTTATGACATACCTTTTATTTAAAAGTGCTCTGGCGGTTACACGGTTTGGCCTGAATAAATAATTAAGATGTTAATTTTATACAGAATTTTATGTAGTTTTAGAAAATTTAGAGATATTTGCAATTACAAGTACAGTTTTTGAAGTCTGAATGAAAAAAAAAATCGAGAAAACGGGTTTAAAAAAAAAGACAAATTTTGGCGTTTTTTCAGCTGGCTATAGCGGCAAAACGGATTAAGCAAAAATAATAATTGAAATATGTATTTCGTAGGAAATTTAATATACTTTATTTTTGTAGAAGAATATTGATCCCAAAAATTTACAATTTCTGAGTTTTTGACAAAAACTTAAAAAAAGTCGAAAATTGTGGTATTTTCTGCGATTGGTTTTTCGAGAATGGTGAAGGGGTGGAGGGGGCGTGGTTGTGTAATTGGTCTTTCCACCGCTACCCGGGCGGCTGACGGTTTGTTTTATTATCTTGAAAGGTTGAAGATTCATCTGTAAAAAAATCAGCCCGAGTAAAATGACTTTTTTTTTTTAATTTTTTACAAGTTCAGGTGCCTGGCTGACGGTCTTTCCACCGCCATCCATGCGGCTGACGGCAATTTTTGGATTCAGTAGAACATCAATAACCATTCCTCAAATTTTGGAGCCGGGTAAAATGACTTTTTGAAAAAAAAAAATTACCACTTTGACCCGCCCTCACACCTAGGTCCACCGCTACCCAGGCGGCTGACGGCCAGATATATTATGTATTAGTGGAAAACTATCTATACTATTAATTTCAGCCCGGGTACTTATCACTTTTCCAAATTAACGCTACCTCCCGTACTATAGGGGAAGTTAACACTCCACTCCACTTGAAGAAATGCTAGAGGAACGGCGGCGGTACTTAATAATAACAAAGATAACTTATGTCAACCCAACAAACAATCTGGAAGTCATAAACATCGTAGTTTATCACCAAGCGATGTGCATGTGAGCAAATGACCACTTGAGCATTGGAATGCCATTAAAACATGTGCATTGGCTCTGATTACAACCAACCCTCATCCACACAACAAAATCATAGAAATACCTCGATCAGTAAACCAATCTACATGCAGTCATCGGACGAAGCAGTTCACATTTTATATTGTTTAAGAATATTGTATTTTATTTTAAGTTTAAAGAATTTTTTAAAATAAAAAGTGACAACGAAAACTTAATTTATGTATATTGAGCAGCCGTTGGCCTGTTTTTAAACTTTTTTTCCCTTAAAGGTCATTAGTGTGGAATTAAACTTATTTAAGTAAAGGATAACACTTAATACCGGGTATTTTTTTTTCGCCAAAAGCTATGTAATAAATAAGCTCTAATACTTGCTTGAATGAAATAGAGAGTCTGGATCTATAAATCCAGTTAGCTTCTATAGAAGCTTAAAGGATAACAGCAAGCGGCGCGGCGGCGTTGGCGTAGTTGATAAGATTTTCCTAAGATAAGACAAAACAATCAGTCGACATTTTTCTCGACTTTTTTTTAATTCCTGTCGATATTTTGTCAAGTCAAGATTTACAACTATCGAGGTTTTTTTGGCAGTCAATAAAAAAAATCGTTATTTTAACTTTCCAAAAAGTCGATAAAAGTCGAAATTGTGAACAGTCGACATTTTTTTGTTGGCCAATCGTATATACGATAACTGTTCGGTGCTCTGGGCTAAAGCATTTTTTTAACAATTATTTAACAGCTTCGTTGCTTCAAGCACTGACAATTAAACTTTCGCTTATATCGTTGTTGAAAATATATACCTAATTTTCAAGCAAATGGTGCGGATACAAAAAAAACCAGAAATGATTATAGCGTTTTCTTAAACTTTACTATTATTTCTGCAGCTAACAAACCCTTCTGAGATGAAGCAAGCATATACTAAGGTACATTAAAAGCTATTTTTAATCAATCTTCATTACTTACATATACATATGTATGTAAGTATGTATTATTTGGGATCGAATCCAAATCAATTTATCGTATGAACTTGCATTGGTTTGTGGTTGTTTTAAATATAAATGAAGGTGCAGCAATTGATTTGTTGGGCTAAAGCATTTTTTTAACAATTATTTAACAGCTTCGTTGCTTCAAGCACTGACAATTAAACTTTCGCTAATATCGTTGTTGAAAATATATACCTAATTTTCAAGCAAATGGTGCGGATACAAAAAAAAACCAGAAATGATTATAGCGTTTTCTTAAACTTTACTATTATTTCTGCAGCTAACAAACCCTTCTGAGATGAAGCAAGCATATACTTAGGTACATTAAAAGCTATTTTTAATCAATCTTCATTACTTACATATACATATGTATGTAAGTATGTATTATTTGGGATCGAATCCAAATCAATTTATCGTATGAACTTGCATTGGTTTGTGGTTGTTTTAAATATAAATGAAGGTGCAGCAATTGATTTGTTGATTTCTGCAATAAAAACACCAGAATCCTCATAAGTTTGATACCGATAGACAATCCCGTTGTACGCCAACTTTCACAAGGATTGAGAACAATCCGTAGCACGGAACCCACTTCCATGGAAAAACCATCGCTGCCTTCCCTCCGTCTACTATAATCTCTTGTATTTAAAGACCCTCACTCAGATCAAGTAATAGATATAGGCACATTGGGCCAGTAATCAAATTTAGTGACGTCTTTAATATTTCTGTGAAGTGGACCATATAAGAAATAACATGCAGTGTTTGGTTAAGTATTTAGGATCCATAACACAATTGTTAATGTTTTCGAAATATTTAAGTCGTTGCTAAATTTGATTATTGGTAGAGCCCATTATGTACCTAAATGCCTAATGTAACTTTCGTATAAAAAAAAATCAAAACACAAATGCAAACCCTGTTTTGATTTTTAGTTTAAAATTAAAAATAACGAAAATTTTCATAGGCACATATTAAAATACATATGTACATACATAATGTACATACCCACATTCATACATATTTGAAAACAATAAATTTTTTCTTGAACAAAGCTCTAAGAGTTGCAATTGATGCAAAACCACCATAGAAATGCAGATGGTTGCCACTGTATAAATATTAACCAAATAGCAGACTATGATGATTATCGTATTGGATTGTTATCAGAGGTGTATACAGGAAGTTCTAGTGCGTGGTTTTTGAGAGTGATTTACGAAGGGATTGTTTGCTGAAAATAATCGAGGTTGCGTGAAAAAAGTGGTTATATGGTTTTGCTGAAGGAATCTATCGAAACTTTGGTCAAAATCAAGGTATTTATATGTACTATTTATAATTTATATTTGAAATATTGATATTCAAGAAAAAACAAGCAGTAAACAGAACGCTTGATTAAAACCACTCAATAGTGAGAGAAAAGGGGAAAAACAACAACTATTTACTAAAAAGAAAAAAAAAATTAATAAATAACACATACAAATTCAACCCGACAAAGAATCTACGAAGTCCAACTGTCAAAATAAGCGTCTGTCAGGTGTCATCTACAAGACTACAAGACTACAAAATTATTTTTATTATTAAAGGCCATCTAGTGGCGAGCACATAACCTGAAGAATAACTAGTGCCGTCATCCTAAACACAAAAGTACTAAAAGTACGACTTTTGATAAATTCGGAGTTATTATGTCTGCGTGCGCTTTGTGTAATAATATTGCAGATTACCTCATTGACGCTATTATTTGTCATGGAAGCTGTCGCAAATTGTTACACGTAAAATGTATTAACGCTCCACTCAGCTCTATTAAGCTGTTCGAACAGAGAAAATCTTTTTATTTCTTTTGTGAAGAATGTGACCCGTTTGCATATACGAACATTGTACGCGATGTACTACAAAACAAGCAAAATCTTGATAATCTTCATAACCAATTGCTTCAACTAAATAAGAAAATTGAAGATATTACCTCCAATCAACAATCTTTACAAAATGTAGTACAAAATCATGATTATTTAATAGTAAATAATCCATCTACATGTGATTCTTCACACTTAAAAAGAAAACTTGACAAAATAGATACCGACATTTCTGAAACCAGTCATTTGACAAAGAAACCTGCCACAGCTATTGTCATAAATTCATCCCAAGAGTCTGCTAATAATACAACACGTCAAGAACAATCTGACGAGCTTGATGCTTCTAAAGAACTTCCTACACCAAATCAATGTAATTTCTCGTCTGTATTTCCTAATACTACATCAACAACTACTACTTTTTCATTCCGACTCAATCTAATACAAATACTCCTCACCACGAGCAACATGTTGACCTAGATGCTCCTAATGAATTTGTTACATCAAATGAATGTAACTCCTTATCATCTTGCTTAGCTGCTACGAACACCATCTCAACAATTACTCCTCCTTCGACAATGATTGACCAGCATCCTATAAATATGATTACTTCTCCAGTCCACACATCTCCTCTTACGGCTTCTACAACTGACAGAAACTTTGTATCACCGTTTGAGTCAGGTTTAAAAATAGTTGAAGGACACAAAACTCTTTTTATTTCTAAACTTACTCCATCTACGAATGCCCTTCATGTGAAATGTCATATTAAATCTAAGATTGGAACACTGAATTCTATAGTCGTTGAAAAAATACTCCATCGCAATTATTCTAAATATTCATCGTTTAAAATTAAACTTTCTGACTCATTTTTCACCTTCTAAACTCGAGTTCGTTTTGGCCTAATGGAATTGTCATGCATGAGTATCAAAATAGAAGGTCCAATTATAACTCTCACCATTTTCAAAATCGATTGACAATGCGCCTCAACCAAAGCAGCTACAAAAACTACTGATTTACTACCAGAATGTAAATGGCCTCCGGACAAAGACCAACAAGGTCTATACTAATGGAAATAATATTCCCCATGATGTTCTCATACTAACAGAAACATGGCTGAATTCATCTTTTGCTGACACTGAATTATTTGATTCCAATTTTCAAATTTTTCGTCGTGATCGTCATAATGACCCCAATATAGTTACTGTTGGAGGAGGTTTGTTAATAGCCGTACGCAATAATTTGTTTTGTAATCTCGTTGATGATTTTTTGGACTCCAACCTCGAAATAATTTGTGTAAAAATATCAACTTCGTCTGGTCTTTTATATGTGGTTGCTTGCTATATACCGCCTTCTTCTACCAGTGATGTCTATAATAAACTTATTGATTGCTTAGAATCTATAAATGAAAAAATTGAACCTGCAGATGAACTTTTTGTTATTGGCGACTTTAATTTGCCAAATCTTAAGTGGGCTTTATCTTCGGAACATGAGTCTTATCATGCCGTCAATGCATCGAGCAACAACGAAGTTCTTTTTATCGATGGAATGACTTCATTTGGACTTAATCAATTAAACAGTGTCAAAAACCGATTTGGTAAAATTTTGGACCTTGTATACTTTTCTGACTTTAATAATTCTGATGGAACTACATCACTCGCCGATACGAAGCTCATTGATGAAGATCGACATCATCCTGCATTATCTATTTCTTTAAGCTTAAACATTAATAATGTAAGTTATCATTGTAAGAATATGCATGAATTCAACTTTAAAAAATGTAATTTTTCCGAACTCCACCGCTTAATGGATGATATTAATTGGAACATCTTGTTTTTAAATGTTAGTTTTGATGAAATGGTCTTTCGCTTTTATAAAATCTTGTTTGATTGTTTTTTAGAGACTATTCCGTTACGAAAAATAAGAAATTTAAGTAATACTCCACCGTGGTTTGATCAACATATTAAAAATCTTCAAAATAAAAGAAACAAGGCGTGGGTAAAGTTAAATCGATCCTGGAGTATTGAAGCTCAAAATGAATACACTAGACTTAAAGATGAATTTATTAACTACTCCAATTTTCTTTATTCGGACTTTATACTTAGAACTGAAGATGATCTTAAATCTAATCCACAAAATTTCTGGAAATATGTAAATCGTAAGAGAAAATCTGATGGTTACCCAACTAATATGAGCTACTAAAATGCAGAAAGTCATTACCCAGAGGACATTGCAAATATGTTTGCTGAATACTTCCAGTCTGCTTTTGAAAATTATTCTTCTTGTGATACTTATAATACTTCTACGGTTGATGAGTTTTCACATCTTAGTAATATTAACTTTTCTATTTCTGAGGCAACTATCTTAGAGTATATTAAAAAATTAGACGATTGTTTAACTCCAGGCCCTGATGGTTTTTTTGCCGCTTTTATGTTAAAAAAATGTGCAATATATGACGTGTCGTATCCGTTGTTTTTACTTTTTAATCAATCTGTAGTTAACTGTAAATTCCCGACCCTTTGGAAAAATGCATTCCTTATTCCAACTCATAAGAAGGGCAAAAAAAATTTGGTTCTAAATTATAGGCCAATAGCTAAACTATCTGCTATACGCAAAATGTTTGAATCTATTATTTGTGATGTTTTGTCTTTTCATTGTTCCTCCGTTTTATGTGACAACCAACATGGCTTTGTTAAAAAGAAATCCACTATTACAAATTTGTTACAGTTTACTACATACTGCATTGACGCGTTTGAAAAAAAAAAACAAAAAGTTGGTTGTATTTTCACTGACTTCAGCAAAGCATTTGACAAACTAAGCCACAATATACTTTTAAAAAAACTGCAAAATATGGGTCTTAAAGACAGATTTGTTTTATGGGTATCTTCATATCTCAAAGATAGGTTATATAGTGTTGTTTTTAAGAGTGAACGTTCTAAATGTTTTACTGTTAACTCTGGTGTACCTCAGGGTAGCCATCTTGGCCCATTATTATTTGTACTATTTGTTAATGATCTTCCGTCTGTCCTAGTAAATTCTTTGTCTCTTATATATGCTGATGATGTAAAAATATTTCGTACAATCAACTCTGCAAATGACTGTAATCTTTTACAAAGAGACCTTCAACGTTTCTGGGAATGGTGCAATATTAATGGTTTAGTTTTAAATATTGACAAGTATAAAACAATGTGTTTTACACGCAAAAAAATGTGATTGTCTATAATTATGCGATAAACCTATCAACACTAACTAATTTGTCTAGTTTCACTGACCTTGGGATAGTATTGGACTCAAAATTAACTTTTACTGACCACTTTGACTACATTATTAAAAAAGCTAACATGACTCTTGGTTTTATCAAAAGATTTGCTGATCCTTATGTTTTGAAAACTCTTTATATCTCATTCGTAAGATCCATTTTAGAATATGGTTGCGTTATGTGGGCGCCATATTATACGGTTCATATAAATAGATTGGAGTCCGTTCAAAGAAGATTTATGAGATTTTGCTTAACATTTCTACCATGGTCAAATCGAATTAACTTGCCACCTTACGCTCAACGTATTAAACTAATAAATCTTCCATTCCTAACTAGTCATAGAGCGTATCTACAATTTTGTTTTATTGTTGGGATAATCAATGGATCGATTTCAGCTCCATCGATCCTCTGTCGACTAAATTTCATTGCTAGTCAGTATAGTTTGAGAAGGCAGTTGCCAATTTCTAACATTTACAGTAGATCAAACTACGGTGCTAATAGCCCTTTAAATCTTTTAATAAATATTTACAATAAAAATTCAAATATATATAACTCCAGCATTGACAATATAAAATCACTTAACTTTAGAATAATATTTTTTATTCGAAATAACCCATAATGTACATTAGATGTAAGATTTTCTTTTAGTTTTGTAATAATATAATATATAATTTTAATTTTAAGAAAATGTACCTATGTATCGTTAGTATTTAACTGAAATAAACAACAACATACCCACTAGAAGATATTTTCGAACCAATCGACTGTGAGTGCGAAACACCTCATTTTTTTTGTTTAATTAAATGTTTATTATTTACAAATCATTACTCTGTGATCTATAAGATTAACCCTTAACCCATGTTCCTATAGTTCACGTGAACAAGTAACTGTCATATTTTTTACGTCATGGCCCAGAAATGCATTACCTGCAATGGCTATATAAATAAAAACAGCAAGGGAGTGAAATGTACAGACTGTAATAAACATTATCATTTGCTCTGTATTAAACTAAAAAGTGAAATAAAAAACGCTATCGAAAATGGTACAGTCGCATTTATTTGTACAAACTGCAGCATAAACAACGCCCACACCTCCACCGGGGAAGCTGATTTTGATGACGACAACAGCACAATAAATACCACAGCTGCAATTCAACACATGTCAGATGAAATCAAAAGCATCAAAACAAAACAAGAAAGCTTCAACAAATCATTAGAATCTATGGTAGCTAGCCTTTTAAATATTGAAAAAATAGCTCCTATTGTTGATGAACATAATAAAAGAATTAAAGCCTTAGAAGAAGATAAAATAAAACGTGATACTGAACTTCATTTAAGTAAAGGAAAACTTTCACAACTTGAAGATAAAAGTATATGTTCTTTTATAGAAATTGTTAACGTTCCTTTTGCTGCAAATGAAAATTTATATGAAATCATTGAAAAAAATCCAAAAAAGCATTATTTTATAAAGCTAAATTATTTAAAGTAGAACATATGTAATTTTAAGTATTTGTGGGTTAAAAAAAGCAAAATATATCTAAAAAAAGAAGATAATTCAATCCCCTTTATTATTAAAGGTGATTTTTCCTTCGACCTTGTACTTAAAAAGATAAATAAAAATAATTCTCAAAATTAAACATGGTTTATAAAATTTATTACCAAAATGTAAGAGGTTTGCGAACTAAAACTGAAAATCTTCGTCTTGAAGTTTTAAATTGCGATTACGACATTATTTGTTTGACTGAAACTTTTCTTCGTGAGGATATTAATAGTAGTGAGTTATTTGATGAAAGATATATAGTTTTTAGAAAAGACCGTAATATTAACAATCTTTACTCTAAGAAGGATGGTGGTGGTTGTCTTATTGCTGTGAAGCGTTCCATTTTTTGTTTTCGAGAGTCTAGTTTTGAAACAGACAATGAGGATTTAGTGGTCATCGTTAAAGATAAAAATATAGCACTGTATATTTGGTGTGTATACATTCCACCTAAAAGTAATGTGGATGTTTACGAACACATTTTGTCAAACATAAGTGAAAAATCATTAGATCTGCCTGCCAATTCGATGTCTTTCATATTGGGAGATTTTAACTTACCTCAAATAACATGGAATTTTGATAGAGTCAAAAATTGTTTATGTCCTTCAAATAACACAGATAGTTCTTCTATGGCACTCTTTAAGTATATGTCATTTTTAAACCTTACTCAGTTTAACAACCAGTTAAATCAAAATGAAAGGATACTTGATTTAATATTAACAAACATTCAATTTGATAAAGTCTCAGTATCTGCTGCATTAACCCCACTGTCAAAAATTGACCCCCATCATGTTCCTTTAGATGTAACAATTGAAATTAAAAAAACAATATTTATGAATGATTTTAAAAAAATGAAACGCAATTTCAATTTAGTAAATTATGATAGCATAATTCAATACCTATCACAAGTTGATTTTCTGAATAATTATTCTGAAGATGTTGATATACTTTTAAATAGGTTTTATAATATCCTCGAAGAGTGTTTAAATATTTTTATTCCTACTAGAGAAATATCGAAAAGTGAATATCCCGTATGGTACTCTCGACATTTGTTGAAGGTATTGAAACTTAAAGAAAGATTCAGATGTTTATATAAGAAATCAAATAACCCGGAAGCATATGCAACATTTTCATACCTAAGAAACATGTCCAAGAAGATTAAAAAAAAGTGCTATTTGTCTTACATCAATAACGTTGAGGAATCAATTAAAAGCAACTCAAAAGTTTTTTGGTCACTAAGCAAGACTTTAAAATCCACAAATTCATTTCCTTTGGAAATGAAATTAGGAAATCGTTCCTCTGAGTGCCCTAATGCAGTCTGTTCCCTGTTTTCCGAATATTTTCAATCTGTTTATTCAGTTGATAGTGTAACCTCTTCTACTAATGTTCATGTTCACAACACAGGCAAACAATAGAAATGTATAATATAACTTCTTATAATATTGTGAAAGTAATAAACGAACTTGATTCCAAGAAAAACCCAGGTCCTGACGGAATTCCTAATATTTTTTATAAAAAATGTATATCGGTACTATCTGAACCAATAAGTAAAATTTTTAATTGCTCTATAAGACAAATGAAATATCCAACAATGTTTAAAACAACTTTTGTAACACCTATTTTCAAATCTGGTGACCCTAAGGAGATATCTAACTATCGTCCAATTTCTATCTCGAGCAGTTTATCGCTGATCTTTGAGAAAGTTGTGTATAAGCAGCTTTTTCCTCAGACCAAAAGCTCTATAAGTTATTTTCAACATGGATTTGTTCCTGGGCGCTCAACCATAACCAACCTTGCTCTATTTACAGATACAATTGCATGTTCTCTCGACAATGGTGACCAAGTGGACTGCATTAGCACTGACTTTTCGAAGGCCTTCGATAAGATGCAACATAAAATAGTTCTGGAAAAAATGTACAAAATGGGTTTCCATGATGCTACCGTTAAATGGTTTTCGTCTTATCTTGAGGGCAGAAAGAATATCATTATTTTTAATGGGAGTCATTCTTTACTTTATTATCAGCCTATGGGTGTCCCGCAAGGTACTATTCTTGGTCCTTTTACATTCATCATATACATAAATGACCTTCCTAACAACCTAAAATCATCTTGTTTAATGTATGCTGATGATACAAAAATATTTAGAATAATTCAAAATTCAAGTGATAATTTTACACTGCAAAATGATCTGAGATTTTTTGAAAACTCGTGTTTTGAAAATTGTTTAAAATTAAATATTAATAAATGCAAAACAATATCCCTTACTAGAAAAAGTAACAGCACTAACTTTCCATATACAATTAATGGGCGTGTTCTTGAAAGGGTAAGTGAATTAAAAGATCTTGGTATAATTTTTGATTCGAAACTTCTTTTCTCTTCACATGTAAACTTTATTACGAAGAAAGCATTTAAAATGCTTGGTTTTATAATGAGAACATGTAAATCTTTTCAAATGACTAAATCTTATACTACTATGTTCAATTCTCTGGTAAGGCCTATAGTAGAATATGGGGCTACAATATGGAACCCCTTTTATTTGACATATTCGAAACAAGTCAAAACTGTTCAAAGAAAGTTTACAAAGTATCTTTTCTTTAAAATGAATGGTCCTCAAGTAGAATATAATGTAAGACTTCAAATGCTAATGTTTTTATCACTTGAGGAAAGAAGATTATGCACAGATGAAACTTTTGTGTACAAAATATTATATGGTTTGATAGACAATGCTAAAATACTTGAAAAGATTTGTTTTAACGTTCCATACGCACAATACAGACATCAACATCCTTTTTTCTATCTTAGAACACCAAGAACTAATCTATTGCTTAAATCACCGTTATACCGAATTCAAAAAAATCATAATCAAATTTTTCATGTTTTCAACTTAGACGAACTTAGTATTATCAAATTTAGAGTTTCAGCTATCGATAAAATCATTTCAAATAGAATCCCGAACTAAACAAAAAGTTAGCTTCGCAAGCCTCACTTAATAATAATAATAAAAAAAAAAAAATAAACAAAATAAAAACATAAACAATACAATAATAAGCTCTATGAATTCTCAATTTATAAAAATATTAAATTGCGTAAATTTGTAATTTTACTAGAATATAGGTACTTTATTTCGCATTCAAGAATTTTATATTTTTCTTCTCTTTCTTTATTACAATTTTTATATTAATTATAATATGTATTTAATAATGGTAGTAAGTAATTGGACACATGTCTGTTTATTATCATTTTTAATTGAAATAAAAAAAAATAAAAAATCTTTTTGTTATTTCTTGAACTTTGATTCTGTAATGTAGTTTTGATCGAAACAAATCATCGAATTCCTGAATCCTATAAAAAAAAATAAAGATTGGCCTGTTTTCTTTTGACAAGATTCAAGCAGGATAACCAAATGTGCGAGAATCTGCGATCCAAACACCATAGCACCGGCTACATTTGACAACACAAGTCCATCATTTGCAAATTCTAAATTGAAAGTAAACATTTAAACTATGGATAATATCAATGATAGAAAGTAGGAGTAAATGTTTAAGATTTTTTGAGTTACTATGTCTTTAGAAAAAAGCACCAGGCCAAATAACTTTCAGAGTAGGTACTACTGAATTGTGGGCCAGCGGCATTTTGAAAACCAACTAATTCTTTTGTATGAAATAAAAAATGATAAAACAAAGAAAACAGAAAAGTAATTAAAGTAAAATGAAAGTCTATTCGGAGTTCATTATCTTAATTTGTTTTCTTTTCCTTGCATTACATAAGAGTAATTATTGTTGTAGTTATCTATTATCTTCAGATGAGTTGACACATTAATTACATATATGAGTTTTAATTGAATCTATAACCCTAAATAAGCATTACTGTTAAACATTAAACAAAGTTCGCACTCAGAAAAAGTTGTAGGTACCTACTGGTGTTCTTAAAATCAAAAACGAACATTTGCATACCAATACATCTACTAATGAGTCGTAAAAAAAATCAAAACTAGGCCCATCACTAATATTATGTCCCTACTGACCTACTGAATTGAAATTGCGTAATTTCGAGACCTCAATTTCAAAACTGCCCAAAAAGTTTACATTGAAAATTAAGTTGGGCAATTTTGTTTGACATCCGTGAGTGCAAGAAATGTTGTTTGGCCTTCTTTTAACTAAAGTGATACTTCCGCAAAGCTGCTTCATACATATACATAAGTGAATAAAAAGATGTTTTGTCTTTTCTGTTGAGTTTTATAACTGAATAATTCTATTCAATATTTACTTGCATATTTATTATTACAAATTATTGGCTTAATAATATTGTGCTGACTTAGTATAATAAAAGGAAGTGTGCAGGAAATAGAGTGTAAGGTGCTGGGTATAGGAATGTGCTGGAAATTAGGTATGTGGATAACTATGTAATTGTTATTAACTCCTCCCTTTCTTAATTTTGAAGGTCCTCGTTTTCGTTGTAAGCGACTTGGTTCAAAACTGTCTTTTTCGGGGCTGGAATGTCTTTTGGAATTTTGGATTCGAAGGTTATCAGGAAGGTACCATTTAATATAATGGGATATGTCGATTCATTTCTGTTATAACATTTTCTCTTATTTTAATGTATTCTATTTCTTCTATATTTAAAATGAGAGGGTACACAATGCTATTTTTTTCTAATATTAAAGAGTAAATATCCGTCGTTAAACTATTTAGTACAATTCTGTTTCTTCTAGAAATTATAGAAGTCAACTTTTCATAGTCATCAGCCCCGTCGTGTTTATTGATATCATCTATATATATAAAAGAAAGTCGTGTTAGTTACACTATTTATAACTCAAGAACGGCTTTACCGAAAATTGGTGAGGAGGTAGCTTAGAGCCAGGAGACGGACATAGGCCACTATTTATTCCGCTCGACAGCGTTCCCGTGTGACTTGACATAAAACATCAGACGTGGTATAACAAAAAAGAATCAGACTTGGAATAACAAAACGCAAATGACAGTTATGTAATGGACGTATGCATAACAATTTGATTTTTGTAAGAAATCAATATTAAAACTATTTCTATTAAATAAATAACAAGCTACGAGTATGAAAGTAATTTTGTCTATGAATGAATTGTTGAAAATTTGAGTTTGAGAAATAAATATTTAGGTGAATTGAAGTGAAATGAAGTTTAATTACTAATGCCGCGACCAAGACGATCGAATCTTTCCCGACAAAGCCGTAAGGCTGAGGCAGCCCGTGAAACGGCTCGGTCGACAATGTAAAATCATCGAGCGAACAGAGGTCAACAAATAGATATAATTTGCGACGCAGAACAAGAGATTTATCAAGTGCTGATTTGAATCGAGCAGCGTTTCGATACGATTGCAGCAATGATTACAGCTTGCATCCTAGCGTTTGCATTGGGCAAATGGACATTGTTTGCAAGTATTGTGGTGCATTAAAGTTTTTCGGAGAAACGCCAGGATTATGCTGCCTTAGTGGTAAAGTTAAATTGCTATTTTTGACTTCGCCACCTGAGCTATTGTATTCATTGCTTTGTGGCGAAACACCAGAATCACGCCATTTTCTTTCAAACACTTAAAAATACAATCGTTGTTTTCAAATGACGTCATTTGGGGCAGATTTTATCGAAGAGCGAGGATTTAATCCGGTTTTTAAGGTATTTATTAATAAGCTTTTATAAGCCTGTATGGAATCTTTGAACATGATTTTCACCAATTTACAGAAATAATATAATTTCTAATTCTGAACTCTACTCTCACACCGAAAAAAGTGTGTATAACTCAGTTAATACTGACTGGTTTTTATTTTGTAGATACAAGGACAGATTCATCATCGAATTGGAAGATGAACAGCATACATTTTACAAATATATTTCATGGGCAACATAGAAGAACAAACATGAGAGTTGCATTGCTCAATGATACATCTGCCGAAGATTTCTCTGACCAATTGCTCACTACGAGCAATTTTAGCGGCTAAGAATAAAGATGTAGACAACCTGAACTATATAATTCAAAATAAGATCATTGGAACAATGCCACCACCAACTATAGACATGAATTTTTAAACTCCTTGGATGTGCCTACTGGCTTACCACTGCACAGTTTACGCCTTATGGTTGGCTTCGTAGTAATCATGCTTCGAAACATAAACCAACCAAAACTGTGCAACGGTACGCGTTTGGTAGTTAGAAAATTGATGAACAATGTAATTTACGCGACGACGACGATACTGAAAGGAAAATTCAAAGGTGAGGAAGTTCTCATTCCGAGGACTTCAATTTCCGATCCGTCTTGCATTTGCCATGACCATCAACAAATTCAAGGCCAATCCTTAAAAGTTTGTGCTTTGAATCTAGAACATCCATGTTTTTCCCATGGTCAATTATATGTGGCATGATGTTCACGGGTCGGAAGACTATCTGCGTTGTTTGTTTTTGCGCCTGATAATAAAACAAAAAATGGCGTATATCACAAGTGAAAAGCAACATATGTACTAAAGTGCAGAAACAATAATAAATGATTAATGTACTTTAGTTTTTTTTTCTAATAAAAAAATTAACTTAATAAATTCGAAAGTCTGCTTATTTATTGCCTTTGAGGTGGAACAGAGTTCGCTGGGTCAGCTAGTTTATATTAAAATTGTTAATTCAATCTATTATTTCATCTAATCTATTCTGAATAATGGTATTTATATCAATCTGACTATTATTGGATCTAGTCAGTTATGCTCATACTTCCTAGCGATACTAGGGTAAATCTGAAAGTAGAGTATTATCTCAAATTATTTTTGTGAGCTTGCCTTCCGTTAATTACAACAATCAACTGTGTCTAGATCTGCCTGAACAGTTTTTTGATTATATAGTTTAGATAATTTATTCCTATTCTCTTATTAGTTTTTAATTATGCTTTTGGAATTTTTCTGTTTAGTTTTGAGTTTCGAAATTATTTCATTCTTAATTTCCTTAGAAATGTGGTGAAAAATTTTGGAGGGCTTACAACCGGTTTCTGAGTGTATTGAGTTATTATATTTAACGGTTGCTAGGAGCATTCTTGCAACAGCATCTGTTGTAGTTTCTTTTGTACACCTAGCACCTACCTACTTCGGCAAGAGTCGAATAAAATCTTTCGACCTGGCCATAGCTTTGACTGTGTATCGCTGGCACAGAATGTTTTGAAATATTAAATTCATTTTTTAGTAATGCTTGTGTTGCAATTGACGTAAAAGCACCTTCATTATCTATAACTATTGTTGAACGCTGTCTTAAAACCCAGCTTCCAATTGGACCTGAACACAACCCTTACGACACATTCGAAGCACTTCCCCCCTTCATGAATGAAATGTCAACCCTTCATGAATGTTAAAAGGAGGTTAAATGAAAAATAAACAGTGGAAATTATTAATTGAAAGTTATAGACGTGTTTTATTTTAGGGGTGTTTTAATTGCGATTTTTGAAGCCTTTTTTTAGCGAGTGATCAAAGGTTGATTTCGGTCATTTAACGACAAACATTTTGGTCCTTCGAGACGAAAAGAAAAATACCACAAAACAATATTAATTGTGAAATTTTTCCAAACAATTGTGAAAAAAAACAGTGTGGGGACCATTTTGTCGCTTCGCATAGATTTATTAATTTAATTTCAGTATTAATATATCAAAAGACATTAAGAAACAATAAGTTTAATTCCCTTTTTATAAATTAAATATACTAATTAAACAAATTAAATATAAAACAACAAAGTGCCACTGAGAGTGAAGCATCCGCCGCCGCCACCGCCTGCCTACACTGAAAAAGTGAGTAGATACATTTTACTTACGTTTTTATAATTATTATATTTATAAAAGTATTAAGCAATATTGTACGAGTGAAAATGAGTGTAAGGATATTTGAAAGTACCTGCAAGCAAATATCGAAAGATCAAATTTCAAGAAGACAGTTAGTCCAAATCGTCGAACAAAAAACTATGTATCCACACGGCTTGATCTGCTTGAAAATAATTGGATAGGTATTGTAAGATGGTACGCAGATATTCTTAGCGATGAAAACTTAGAAGAAGAAGTTATCAAACCTGTGAAAGAGTTGTATTGCGAAACGAATGAAACCTACATTTGGTATAAATGCCTATTGTTGGATGAGTTAGATAAACATCCTTCACCCATACAACCCAGTGTGCAGAATACTATTCAAAAGCCCGAACCTCAGAAGACTCATGATATACGACTTCCCAAAATTCACACGCAACAAATTTCTGGGAATGGACGTTAAAGCTCGACAGCGAGTGGTGAAACAGTTTGGTAATTGTTTTAACTGTTTAGCCTACAGCCATCGAACTAATACCTGTCCAACTAACGAACTGTGTCATTTTTGCCAAAGACCACACAATTCGCTACTGCAATTTGGCAATTCCCACAACACAAATTTCAATAATAATTTCAATCAAAATCAATTTTCACAATCAAATAATTTGCAACACAACTCAGACACACAAACATCACTCGCTCATTTTAATTCATTGCCACTTAATTCAAATAACACTAACACATTGTCTCATTCTCAACCATCATCGCTCGCGCTCACTCAAACACACTATAATAATAATCAAAACTCATTCACTCACTCAAAACCGAATACTCAAAATCAAACCCGATCACAAACACATACTCTAACTACAGAAATTAACCCTAATGCAGCAGCCTTCTACCCTTCCGATTTACAACAACAGTCAACGTCTGCAAAGTGCTAGATGGAAACACACAAATCTTACAAGCAACTGCAATTGTAAAAGTTAAATCAGCACAAGGTAGCTTTATACAACTTAGAGCTCTGATTGATCCTGGATCCCAGGCCTCATTCATAACAGAGTCTGCAGTTCAGCTTCTTAGTTTGAAAAACCATCGAATATCTTTTGACCTGTCAGTGTTAGGACAAATGAAGACTGCTCTTGTCAAAATTATGTAGAATTGAATCTTGGATCTAACTATTCCGACTATGAAACGTCAACAAGAGGATATGTGTATAAAACTCTTACAGGACATTTATTAAGTCGAGAAGTAGTCCCGACGAGGTGGAAACATATCCAAGGTCTGAAATTAGCCGATCCAACGTTTCATCAACCTGCAAATATCGACATCTTGCTAGGTAATGAAGTCTATTGCGATGTAATTCTACCCGACGTTATCAGAGGAGAAGAACCAATCTCTCCAATAGCTCAAAAAACACTGTTCGGTTGGATCATCTTGGGAAAAGTTCCACTGGAAACACGTCAAACATTACAAGTATTTACGCAATTGTTCGATATTTATACTCATTTGAGGCAATTTTGGGAAATTGAAGAGTCACCATATGAAGAGGTTGAAAAAGAGGAAGATGTTGCGTGCGAACAGCACTTTCTACACAACACCAAGAGGTTGCCGGGAGGGCGTTTTGAAGTGTCGCTGCCCTTTAAAGAAAATAAACGTCCTGCACTTAATTCAACACATCAAAATGTTTTAAGAATGTTCTATAAACAAGAGAAGAAGCTATTAGCTAACCCAAAACTGTATGAAGAATACAATAGATGTATAGCTGAATACCTCCAATTAGATCAGATGGAAGAAGTTAACACGAATGAAGACAGCACATTACAATCACCCTTCCAATATGTAGTACCACATCATGCTGTTCTCAAAGAGTCCAGTACCACAACAAAGCTTCGTGTGGTCTTCAATGCTTCATTTAACACTTCGGACGGAAGTTCCTTAAATAATAATTTATTAACGGGACCTAAGACACAAACAGACGTTATATCGATAGTTTTGATGGAGAATTCACAAAATTACCTTCACAGCTGATATAGCGAAAATGTATAGGCAAATCCAAATTCATCCAGATGATGCCTATTACCAGCTTCTCTATTGGCGGAAGATCCAACTATACCAGTAAAACTTTTTAAAGTAAAAGTTTTGATGTTTGGTACTGCTCCAGCTCCATATCTTGCAAATCGAACTCTTAAGAAACTTGCTGCAGATGAAGAATCAGAATATCCATTAGCAGCTAAAATGATTCGTGAAGATAATATGTATTTAGACGACTTGGTGTCAGGAGCGGAATCTGTAGAAGCAGCTAAAGAGAAGTATAGACAAATCTCAGAACTGTTACTGTCAGCTGGTTTTCATCTCCGAAAATGGATGAGCAATGATGAAGATTTCCTACAAAATATACCGCAAGAAGATAAAGAAGCAAGTGTGTCATTCACCCTCGGATCACTGGACCATATGAAGACATTAGGAATCAATTGGTACCCTTCATCAGACTCGTTTTCATTCCAAAAATTGCCATAGAAGAAAAAATCTCCAAACGCACAATTCTTTCCACAATTGCACGCCTCTTCGACCCATTAGGATGGATCTCACCATGCATTATTAAAGCGAAAATAATTGTGCAGCAATTATGGTTGAGGGGACTTTCATGGGATGAAACTATTTCAGTAGAACTGCAGCAGGAATGGATCTCCTCTCAGGAAGAGTTGGCCATTTTAGAAGACATCCGAATCCCCAGATGGATTAATGTAGAAGATAATGTTAAAACATCAAAACTTCATGGTTTCAGCGATGCTTCTACAAAAGCATATGGAGCCGTAGTGTATCTACGACTCTTGGACAGCAACAATGAAATCCACACTCATTTACTCATCTCAAAGACGAGAGTAGCTCCGGTTAACACAATTTCCTTACCAAGGTTAGAGCTTTGTGGGGCAGTCATGCTTGCCAAGCTTCTAAGCTACACCCAGTCAGTGCTCTCATACAAGAATGTTAGAAAGTATGCATGGACTGACTCCACAATCACCCTTTGTTGGCTAACAGCACCACCATCGAGATGGAAGACGTTCATTGCTAATCGAGTTACTGAAATTCAGCGGCTGACGAATGTTAGCAGTTGGCGAGACATTTCCACCAAATTAAATCCAGCTGATCCGGCATCTCGTAGTGTTTTACCATCAAAAATAATACGCTACAAGAAAAATGGGAATTTTCATTACCAACACAACCCACTCAACTAGAAACGGAAGAGGAAAAGAGAGAAATCAAAATTCACGTTGCTACTGAAGATGAAAATACTATTGTGGACGTGATTTATAAGCACTCTACACTCTTTGAAGCCCTAAGAATTATTGCGTTGGTCAATATATTCGTCCACAATGTAAGAACAGAAAAGGTTGTTCGAATTACATCAGCCATACAAAACGTTCGACAACAAATGTTTCCCGATGTGATAAATGAATTAAAGAGAACTAAGACACAAAACTCAACAAATCTCTAAATCTTTTTATCGACCGAACTGGGATTATCCGAATTGGAGGCAGACTTCAAAACGCGATACTTACTTATGATCAGAAGCACCCTATCGTTTTGAAGCCAGATCACCACTTTTCATCACTCATAATCGCTGATGCACATGATAAAACACTTCATGGTGGGTTGCAACAGACGATAGCATACATAAGAAATCAATTCTGGATTCTTAGGATGAAAAGAACGGTAAGAAACTATATAAGTAAGTGCATTCCTTGTTTCAAAAACTCACCCAGAGCTATGGAACAATTAATGGACAATTTATCAGCACCAAGAGTCAATGTGTCACGACCTTTTGCTCACACAGGTATTGATTATGCTGGACCCATGGAAGTAAAAGCATGGAAAGAAAGATGTTCTAAAAAGTTCAAAGGGTACTTCGCCATATTTATCTGCTTAGCAACAAAGGCCATTCATCTAGAAGCTGTAACCGATCTGACGTCTCAAGCTTTCATTGCCACATTTCGAAAATTCACTGCACGAAGAGGAATTTGTGCTAACATCTATAGTGATTACGGAACAAATTTCAAAGAAGCTAATGTCGAACTACAAAAAATGCTAAATGCTGCAAAGCATGACAACCACGAAATCGCTGAATCAATTAGTAAGCTAGGCACCAATTGGAACTTCATTCCTCCTGCTTCCCCACACTTCGGTGGACTATGGGAAGCAGGAGTCAAATCAGTGAAATACCACTTGAAACGTGTTGCCCAAAACCAAGCGTTGAGCTATGAGGAACTCAGCACACTTCTAGTTCAAATAGAAGCCTGTCTGAACTCGAGACCCCTCTGCCCGGTTAAAGACAGCTTGGATGATTTCACAGCATTAACACCAGCACACTTCCTGATCGGAAGTTCATTGCATATTGTTCCAGAAGGCGAATTAACACTTGACAGAATTGGATACATCGACCGATGGAAACGTCTTCAGGCATCGCTTCAAACTTTTTTGAAAGAATGGAGTGGCGAATATCGAACAAGGCTACAAAATCGCCCAAAATGGCTTCGTAAGCAAAAGCAACCTAAGGTCGGAGATCTAGTTCTGCTTAAGGATGAAAGGCTTCCGCCTTCAAGATGGTCTCTGGCACGAATTACTGTTACATACCCAGGAGAAGATGAACTTATCCGAGTAGTCAAAGTTAGAACTCAAAATGGTGAATTCAAAAGACCTATAACTAAAATTTGTCCACTTCCATCTAACAGCACTAATCTAGAAAATGCAGCCATATAAAATTAATGTTCAAAATTAAAGAAAACCTCCAATAAAAATATTTTCAACACTTAAAAAACCTTAATCGAACTTAATTTTTTCCTAAAATTAAACTGCTAAACATAAATCAAATCAACAAAGGAAATTAAAACCCGAATAAAATTAAATTCATTCATTCAATACTGATTCATCATTCCTTCGTCTCATTCATTCATCACTCACTCATTCATTCATCACTCACTCATTCATCACTCACTCACTCATTCATCACTCACTCACTCATTCATCACTCAATCACTCATTAATCACTCACTCACTCATTGGTCACTCATAATACAAAACATTCACTCCATCATTTATTAAAAATAAAATCAAATACAGTCCACTTAGAAGAAACACACACTAACACAGTACCTAAAAGCTTAAATTGAAAATTAAAACATTTCCACCCACATCTGCAATCACTAAAACTAAATATTCCAGAGCTAAAATTCGAAAATGAAAAGAAACACAACACGAAAAAACCTATTCAACATAACAACAAAATTAAAGCTTAATCAAAATTCAAAACCACCCAATAAAAAACGCACTCACTCACCAAAATTAACACAATCTTCATTAGTTAACTAAATAAATTTAAAAACCAAAACTAAGAGGAATCACCTACATGAATTAATTGAAACACACTATTGAAAATCATTTGATGAAAACACCGAAAATGAAAAACCTGCAAAAAAAGGAGAGTTTTAATAAAATGGCAAGTATATAAAACTTAAACCCAATCCACCAGCCAACACCACATAGAAAAACAAATAATTTCATTAAATTCGATTATAATTAATTCGAAATATCATAATCAAATAATTATAAAATTAAATTTGAAAAAAAAAATGAAATCCGAATCAACACACAAAAAATATCAACATATCACTCAACCATGGTGGCAACCATGTAATCAAAGACAATTGATTCAAAAAAAAACCTTTATGCCAAAGATATACATACATACATATAATAAATCCCAAAGCGTTGATTTAATTCAATCGACTTCGATAAAATAATTCAAATTAATCTACCGCATAGTTCACAAAATTACGATATACATTATGTATGTACACACATATCATCAATAATCACAATTAACAATTAAAAGAATATAATAAAAAAAAATAAGAAAACTAAAATGGGTTGCAATGGCGATTGTGCTGCATATATTATCATACTACTTAAAAGGTGTACAAAATCTCGTAGTAGATTCGCCAAGGAGTAAACTATATTAATTTATACAACATAAAACACAATTAAATTTACTCACAAATTAAACACCAAATCACATAGTATCAAATAACTCACATAATATTAAACAAAATGAAATTTAACACAACGACTTAAAAGAAAATTGAATTATAAACAAAACAGAACACATATAAAGAACGAGGGTTACTTTCATGGATGCCGATAAGTCAAGTAGAACACAATTCAAAGCAGTGTGAAGTTGGTTAAAATTGTATGCAACTTTTCAGTAGACTGGAATCTCGAGTTGGGTCCAGGTTACACGGATCATATTTCCAGTTTGGTTAGAAGATGCAATTTTGAAAAAAGTTTTTCAAGATTTTGTATTTAATATGAAAATTAGACATAAAAATTTATATTTCATTTGCCATTTGCAAAATATTAATAAAATCTTTCTTAGCATGAAGATGATTTTCCTAATAACTCTGTGACACAGTTAAGCAGGCCTAGAAGACCACGGATGATTAAAGAATCGTGTACATTGTTCACTGGTGGGGGAGAATGTTGAACGCTATCTAAAACCCAGCTTCCAATTGGATCTGAACACAACCCTTACGACACATTCGAAGCACTTCCCCCCTTCATGAATGAAATGTCAACCCTTTATGAAGGTTAAAAGGAGGTTAAATGAAGAATAAACAGTGGAAATTATTAATTGAAAGTTATAGACGTGTTATATTTTAGAGGTGTTTTAATTGCGATTTTTGAAGACTTTTTTTAGCGAGTGATCAAAGGTTGATTTCGGTCATTTTACGACAAACAACTATTATTTTCGTGTTTCAAAATTGGGAAGATAATTTCAATTAATTTATTATTTATGTCAACAGAGTTTCTAGAAGGAATGTGTTTTATAATAGCAAATAAATAGAAAATTTGTCTATACATGTTATGAAATATTTTTGGCTGGTATTGTAGATATCTAAGTGCAGAATCTCTCCAACATACGTGAGAATTGGTGTTGCACCGATTGGATGTTGTTGTTTTACACCTGGAAAGGTATATGTTACAAAGCTTCATAGGATTTGGGAAGTAGTATTCTGAGATTATTTGTTTAAAATTTCCTGTGGTCCTCTATGTGCTTGTTATGCTCGGTTATAATAATTTCTTCTTGATCATGTTCGTTAAACACACCTTGAACACGTTTTTTTTTGCATATTTTATTTTTACTTTGGGGAAAGCTATCATGAGAGTATTTTGTACTTTTCTTTTACTAAAGTTTCAAGGTCACAATAGATTCCATTTACCTGTGTATATGAAAACTATAGTACTATCATGGCGAATTTTTTTTAGGGTTGCCCTAACCCTTGTGGTGGCGCTGCAAAATGTGAGGTGTAAAATTCGATTTTGGGAGTCTTTAAGCTTCGGAAATTGGTGGTAGGGGCAAGAGGAGACTATTTTTTTGAATTATTGCATCCAAAAAATATCAACAAATATCCATAAGCTCTCCGCAAAAAAAAAAGAGTAAGGGTTGCCAGCATACTTTAGATGTCGCCCCATTCGACTTCCACTATGAGAGTCCTATAGTTTATATATGCAAAGCATTTACTGTGTTCGTATGAAAGACGCCACGCATTATTTCGCTAACTTCTCATCTATTAATTTTTTAAATTTATTTCTGATGATCTCAGAAATTGTTTTCATATCGATTTCTTAATTATTTACCTGATCGCATTCTAAGAATTTTATTTGTATTCCCCTATTTCATAAATTAACAAAGAGACTCTTGTATCGATGGGTGCTTTTATTTCCATGATACGATCGCATCGAAGGTTGATACTTGGGGAAGGATAAAAAATCTTTAATCTTATCACAAAATTGTATTTTGCATTTGTGAGTTATTTTATTTTCACCATGAATGGTCCTTACCTTAAATTTTGTATTACTAGAAATTGTTTTTAAAAGAGGAACTTAAATTTATAGCTGCATCCAAAAATACCAATTCAAAATTTAAAAGCGTTTCGTGCAACAGACCTTAACGTGTGGTCGTAAAAAAGTAGGTCTGCTCGATGTTAGCACCAGATCGCCTTGAACTCGCTGTAATGTGTTTTATGTAGCTCTTCTTTGGCCCTGAGTTGTTTGCCTTGTGTTCGATATGAGTTCTACAATTCAATTCTACAATTACATATTTCGGACAACAACGTCACAGTTAACTTTTGGTATTTTTGAACACTCAAACGCATGTACAAAAACATTTTTTTGTTTTTAATTTTGTTTAAGAATAGAAAAACAGTCTTTTGCAGAAAAGTTAAAGCTTCCCAATAACATGGGACTTCTGTTAAGATAATTTTTTGATTAATAAAAAAAAACAATATTACCCTTACATTTTCAGTGCATTTATCACATGTGTGGCATAATATGCTCATCTGTAAGAAGAGTTGAATCAATGTCGTTGAATAATTCCAAAGCATATAGTTAGGTCGCTTATCATCCATCGTTAAAAGAAGCCAATAACTGTTAAAAGAAGAATCGAGAAAATAGGTGCATATTGAAAAAAAAAACAAAGAACACCCAAAACTTTGATTGAAATTCTCCACTGCCTCGTGCAACTTTGTGAAACCTTCTTCCAATATTATTATGCTATTTGGATGTCCAATCGATTCATAGTTCACATCAAGAAATCTGGAATTTCTGCTGCCACAAATAAAGCTGTTAATTTGTTGAAATTTCATAAATAGCATTTAACAGTTCCAAATAAATTTTTTTTGAACAAAGCGTACTCAAAGAGTTGCAACTGATGCAAAACCACCATAGAAATGCAAATGGGTTGCCACTGTATAAATATTAACCAAATAGCAGACTATGATGATTATACCCACTAGAAGATATTTTTGAACCAATCTTTTTGTTATGTCTTGAACTTTGAAAGAAATCATCGAATTCCTGAATCCTATCAAAAAATAAAGATTGGCCTGTTTTCTTTTGCAAGATTCAAGAAGGATAACCACCTGCTACATTTGACAACACGAGGCCATCATTTTCAATTTCTAAATTGAAAGTAAACATAAAAACTATGGATAATATCAATGATAGAAAGTAGGAGTAAATGTTTAAGATTTTTTTGAGTTATTATGTCTTTAGAAAAAGGCGCCAGGCCAAATAAATTGCAGAGTACTATTGAACTGTGGGCCAGCGGCATTTTTAAAACAAACTAAGACTTTTGTATGAAATAAAAAATCATAAAACAAAGAAAACAGAAAAGTAATTAAAATAAAATGAAAATCTATTCGGAGTTCATTATCTTAATTTGTTTCCTTTTCCTTAGATTACGTAAGAGTAATTGAGGCACTCAGCGCCAAAACAGCCTAACCCTCATTTTCAAAAAAAAAAACATACATGCAGATCGAACCGGAACGTAGTGAAATATATAATAAAAAAAACTCCCTATTGAATGGTTTTTAGTTTTTATTATGTAATAGTACTTGCGGAAAACTTTTTTGCTCTATGCGAAATTTAAAAAAAAATTCGATACCAAAATGGCCTAAGCAGGTTAGGCAAAATGGAAATCTAAAATTAATAGAATTAAAAAAATGTTTGTGAGTTAGGCCAAATACGCATTCTAACCTTCAGTTAACAAGGTATTCAAAAAATAAATCAAGTAAGCCAGTATGTATTCAAATCTTCGCAGTAGGTATATTTTAAAGTGAAACGATGCGGAGTAGGCCTTGAAATTTTTGTCGATTTTCAAAAATAATTGTATGCGTGTTCGCCTTTAGTTCATGACATGCATATTTTGTTGGCGACACGTTAGATACTTTATTTTTTGTAAGCATGATTCGGTATAGCTCGTTAAATAGATTTTCTCTTAGATAAATAAATCTACTAGTTTGTTCATAAGATCTATTGAATTACATCATTTTTTTAAATTGAAAATTTACTAGCAAGAAAAAAATAGTACGTGAGTATTGAGTCTGAGGTTGACTGAATAAGTTTGCAAGACTGGAAATTCTGTATCGGAGTACCTCCCAACACATCATCACACTTTTCTGAAGATACATTGCCTGAGCAATTGGGACTTGCGGTAACAGAATCCCAGCGATGTAGTAGAAGATGAAAGAAGGTCAGCTGCACCAGAAATTGAAGTTGATACCAGGAATGAATTGAGAATATCTACCAGAAAACGGATTGCTAACAAATTAAACTGGAAAAAACATGTAAGTAAAGTGCAAAAAAATTCCGGAAATGTTATAAATCTGTGAAAGGAGTTGTGAAGCCAGCTAAAACCCTTAATGTCCTTGTAAGTCAATGTCCGTTAAAGTGTCATCAGCATTTCAGTGAAGATAAATTTGCGAAGTATTTTTGAAAATTTTTATAAGATTGGCGATCACGATTTGCAAATTTTGCAGTTATTGAAAAATAAGATGTTATAAGAAAGCTATTGTTGCTTCTATCTACGCATCGAACTTGTCGAGTTGTAGAAGCTAAGTAAAGTCAAAGATTCTCGAGATCAATCTCCAGATGAGTCCTGAAACCAGAGGGCGCTTCTCCCCACCCCCCTTTCTTCCTACCTTCATATGCTATACTGCTACTCCCACAGAATACTGCATGATGCTGTTGACTGTTTCATTTCCTTTCCTTTCCTAAAGCGATACGGCGATTGATACTGTTCCGCTCTCTTACCCCATCTCTCCATCCATAATCCCTTCCCCCTTCCTAATATTGGGGCTGGGTCAAGGTGTTATACGACCCGTGCCGATGATCAGACTGGCTGAGGGCCCAATTCAAAACTAGCTCAGTTGCTAACGTACTATCCGGATATCTGGTGACCTACGGATTAACTAGCCTTATCTGCCTATACGGATCTCTGTGCAGATGGACCACCCTTTCTTAGAGCTTCTTAGCCAAGCATAACCAGTCCAGCGGAGACTTAACGTTGAAGCGACAAAGGTCTGTGGAGGAGACTCCCTCGGAATGCAAAAAACATAAGGTGCATAATATCAGCACTCCTTGCATTCCCATAAGCGGAGGTATGTCTTTCAGTGATGTTCTAAAAGACAAACTCGTAGTTGCGGTAATTAACAGGAGCGATACAGATGGTACGATCACTCCTAATCAATGGCGGTTGGTGAAAATGAAACTCTCGGGTAGCTTTTTGAGTGTTATGAAGGAAAACCCAGAGCCCGTTCACAAGCGATGAAGGATGGCATCAAGGCCATGTTAAACTCATCGTTGTGATGATCAGCTAGCTGTGAGTAAGATAGGGAAGTCGGGCCAGGTGCGAGTATCGAGGTTGTTGCTAATAAGGATATCCCATGCAGACCTAAGGCATGCACATGGATGCCGATTAACCCGGCCCGTGAGGAAGAGATCCTCGAAATTATCCAGCTATCGAACCCATCCCTACCTACTCATGACTGGAAAGTCGCGAAATTGGAGGAGAAAAGGAATCTTTATAGATGAGCAATTATTGTGATCAATAAGGATTCCATTTCTTCTCTGGCGCAGACCAAAGGCGTGATTAGGTACGGGTTTGAGACCATTACGCTTAGAATTTATAAAAAAGATGAGGTAGACGCCGCAAGGGCCCCTCCACACCCTAATGAGGACGAAACCGTAGTTGGTGATGACCCTGGTGCAAAAGTTAAATTTCCTTCCATGGAGGATATTGCTTCAGGTGCATCATCTACTGTAGTTGTCCAAACGTCGATGGATTGTCCAATATGAAGACCAAAAACTACCCTTTTGGAGATCCTTTGAGCGAGGACGCGCTCTCAAACTCGTCCTCTGACTTGGAAGACTCCAACAACACAGTGGTTAAGGCTGGTCTGGCTAGTTGTAGCAAAAATGCTGCAGGTAGTACAGATTAACCTTAAACACTTAATTAAGGCAATTAATTAAGCAACGGAGAAGATATCATGAATTTTAATTTGGCATAATTCAAGCATAATTCTTATACATATATATAAATACTAGCAGTCCACCCCGGCTTCGCACGGCTATTTAACAAAAATTTCAACATTAATTATGATTTTATATAGCCTATGTCACCCGGGGATAGTGCAACTTCTCAACAGTGAAAGAATTTTTCAAATCGGTTCAGTAGTTTTGAAGCCTATTCGATGCAAACAAACAATCAAATCTTTCCTCTTTATAATATTAGTATAAATATCAAATCAAATCAAATTTATGATAATTTGGTAAAAAGAAAAAAAAAAATTTTTTTTGACCAAATTTTGAAGGGGGGCCATTATACCCCGCCCTCCCCTACACACACACACACACACACACTTCGAGAATTGAAAATGTTGGGGGCCCATTTTGTCCCCAAATGTTTTTAGATATTGAACATTTTAGGGGATCTATTTTGCCCCTAGAAGCCCATTTTGCCCCCCTTTCCCCCATATAAGATAGCCTATGTCACCCGGGGATAGTGTAGCTTTCAAACAGTGAAAGAATTTTTTAAATCGGTTCAGTAGTTTCGGAGCCTATTCAATGCAAACAAACAAACAAACAATCAAATCTTTCCTCTTTATAATATTAGTATAAGTAGATATAGATATCAAATCAAATCAAATGTATGATAATTTGGTAAAAAGAAAAAAAAATTTTTTTTTGACCAAATTTTGAAGGGGGGCCATTATACCCCGCCCTCCCCTACACACACACACACACACACACACACACACACACACACACACATACACACACACACACACACACACACGCACACACACTTCGAGAATTGAAAATGTTGGGGCCCATTTTGTCCCCAAATGTTTTTGGATATTGAACATTTTAGGGGACCTATTTTGCCCCTAGGAGCCCATTTTGTCCCCCTTTCCCCCATATAAGATAGCCTATGTCACCCGGGGATAGTGTAGCTTTCAAACAGTGAAAGAATTTTTCAAATCGGTTCAGTAGTTTCGGAGCCTATTCAATGCAAACAAACAAACAAACAATCAAATCTTTCCTCTTTATAATATTAGTATAGATAAATAAAAATCTTAAAACTATTAATCTAAAATAACTTAAAGATAGTAAAAAATAAAAATAACAATAATTAAGTATGGAATGTAGGAGAGGAGAAAAAGATAATTATTGGAGAGCATCAAATATACAAGAATTGTTCGCTTTTCTCAGCATTCTTGTGAGTGATTCATTTTGGCCGTACTCGGTTCGGTGAAAGGGTATATGGAACAGTGGTATTGACCTAAGACAGCGATGATTTACGTTACACTTGACTTTGTTAAGTAAGTCAGCACAGTCAATACCTCCAGTTACTAACTGATGAAGAAAGAGTAGGTCAGCATTATCACGACGTTTGCTGAGGGTTTGCAAATTGATAAGTTTAAGACGGTTCTCGTAGGGAGGCAGAATGAATGGGTCATCCCATCCAAGGCCCCTCAGAGCAAATCTAACAAATCTGCGTTGAGCGGATTCAATTCTCTGAACGTGGATATGGTGATAGGGAGACCAGACCTGGGACGCGTACTCTAGCAGAGGCCTAACAAAGGTTATATATAGAGATTTTGTGACGTAGGGATTTTGAGTATATAGGGTTAGAGGTATTAGCCCGAAACAAAACTGTATATATCCTCCAAATATGATTTGACCCAAGATATAAACAGAGGTGGGAATCCATACGATTTTAGCTTAAAGATTATTATATTGTGGGAAATTTTATCAAATGCTTTGCTAAAATCGGTTGCAATTGCATCAACTTCATAACCTGATTCCATGGCACAAATACTATTTGATACAAATTCAGTTAGATTAGAAGTTGTTGATCTACCTTTAAGAAACCCGTGTTGTTTTTTTGAAAAGAGAGGTTTACAGTGAAGAAGTAAATGATCGTGAACTATACTTTCAAATAATTTTGGAATACAAGACAGTTTAGCTATTGGTCTATAGTTTGAGATTTCATTTTTAGATCCTTTTTATGGATAGGGATAATGAAAGATTCTTTCCACTGTTTGGGGAACACACCGCGAGAAATAGATAGTTGAAAGAGAACAGCGAGTGGTTGAGCAAGCATTGTAACACATTTCTTAAGAACAATAGGTGGAATCCCGTCTGGACCCGACGAGTTATCATCTTTAAGCAGGTTAATCTTGTTAATCACTGAGGTTTGGTATATACAAATTGATGCTAAAGATGTTTGGTGACAACCGTTTAAATATCTAAAGAAATTAAGATTTATTTCTGGATTGTTTAAAGAAAAAGCTTTAACAAAGAAATCTGTAAAAAAGTTAGAAATAGTGAGAGGGTCAGGGGATGAGGAATTGGAGTATTTCAGAGTGGAGGGATAACCGTCTGACTTTTTTTTGGAATTTATAAACTGAAAAATGTTTTTTGGATTCGTGATGAGGTCGGATTGGATTCGAATTAGGTGGTTAGAGTAAAGAGAATCACATAAATACGAAAAGTCATAAAATGCGGAGACATAGTTGGAAAGATCTTGATTTGATTTTGTCCTAAGATATTTTTTCCATAGCTTATTTCTTTTATTACGGAGAGTACGAAGATCTTTGTTGTACCATGAGGGAGATTTTGTAAAATTCTTTTGAGGCATGAGTGGGATGGATTGTGAAAAGCAGTTATGAAGTTGATTATAAAAAATACGTGACAATAAGGTCCATACTCAAGTCGCTCGAAATAAAGTCGAAGTTAATTTTCCCAATAAGTTTATTCAGTGTATCGAAATCAGCTTTGCGAAAATTATATATCTGTAATGTGGGAGAGTAAGAAAGTATATTTTCACAATCAAAGGCAAAGGTAATTGAAATAGGTGGATGGTGATTGTCAAGTTTAGAGAGGATTTGATTATTGTCCGTAATGACAGTATTATGAGCGTCAGTTGAGAAGACCAAGTCTAACTGCCTTTCCAGATAGTTTTTAACACCACTTATCTGAGCGAGGGAAGAAGGCAAACATCTATCGACAAAGAGGATTTCTTTTTCGGAGACTGCATTGGAAGAGACGTAATAGTTCTCGTCTTCAGAAGCTTCCCATACCAATCGAGGAAGGTTAAAGTCGCCAACTACGATAATTTCATCTTCACTATCAATGAGATCGACCAAAAAATCAATAGCATGAACTTAAAGTTGATATATAGTAGGCTGAGTGGGGGGTATATAGCAACATAATAAGTAAAGGAAACGTTTGGACAGACGAACTTTTACACAAATGATTTCCAGATTTAAAATATTTGGTATTTCTAAAAGTGATGAGTCAAATTAAGATTTTATTGCCAAAAGTACACCGCGACCTAATGAGGAGTTACTCGTGGAATTGTCACTAATATTTTCATCAGCAACCAGGACATCTTTTCGATAGACTGTAAAGTCAGAGGTAAACAGTTCACTGTGTTAAAGAAAGAAACTGAGGTGTTGACAGGTTTGAATTAGGAATGAAAGGGATTATTAGTGACTCGCCGATTTTTATGAGACTGTGATAGCCGTTTGGAATCAACATATGAAGCAAAGGCGGATAGATCATATAGAAAAAGGTAATCCTAGATCTTGCACACTAGTAAAAAGTACCATTAACGAATATTTACTCCCTAATTTCAGCGATCGAGACATCACCGCCGCAAGATTGGAAACAGCTGAAGGAACACTTTGGCTGGCGTCGGCATATCTCAGCCACGACCACCTTGGCCCCCTCCCAGGCGAAACGAAGTACTGACATTAACGATAGAGGTGAGTCTCTTTTCGATTATATATTAAGTACTAACCTCATAGTAAGTAACATTGGTAACGAACCCACATTTGTTACTAGTAATAGACAAGAAGTTCTGGACATAACACTTGTCTCTGATACCATTCATCATAGGATCATGAACTGGAAGGTATCTAAAGATCACTCTTTTTCCGATCACAGATATATTCAGTTCAGACTAAACTGAATAATATAACTACTACCGTCAGTTATATTATTTTTAATTCAAAAGAATAGTTACAGCTTACGATCCACAATCTGCACGTGTAGAGTGGTTTAGTTATTCACTATTTTATGTGTTTTCAACCGGTTAAGCTTTTTCGGAGTTCAATTTTTTTTTAATCGTAGGTTGTATCTGGTTATATTTTATTCTCTAACTATAAATGGGAAAGATGATTTAATTGTTCATAAAAAATGACCAGGTTGGCTAATAATAAAGAAAAATAATAACAAAACTATAAAACGAATTTAAAAAGAAGTAAGAATAAAAAAAATATTACAGGTAAATAAAATAGTGAAAATATAAAGTCAACTTGCGAAAAATAAAATATTGGAAAAAAAAAGAAAAAAAGATATAATAGAACAAATGCTTGATTTGAGCCGGGAGACCTGGACATTGCGAGGAGGTTGACATCCACTCCACCACGGAAAAAAAATATTTCTGGGAGGATTTTGACTTAGGAAGATTAATTTTGGTACACTTATTTTTCAAAAATTCGAAAATTAAATTTGAGACCAAAATTAGAATTTTTAGGTCAAAATCACGTCCAAAAACTCCAAAAACAGAGCCATCCGGCCTCTTCCATAGTTATCAAACTTACCGAAGAAGTACAAAAAAAAATAGTGTCCGGGCCTAGAGAAAAAAAATAAGGAAGAAGAGAAGCCAGTTGGTTTTGGAAAGTCGGAGATCTCAGATCGTGTGTGTTTAAGATATTAAAATTTTAAAATAATATTGTGGTACCTAAGTTAATGTACTATTACCTGTCGATCCCCAGTATTTTTTTTTTTTTTAAAGCCCAGGCTTATGTATAAAAAAAAATCGTATTACTATACAATTAAAAATTTTTACAAAGACCAACAACTAAAAAGATAACAAAAAATTCCTCGCCAAGGTAACGGACGGAAAAAAAATTAGGAAATAACACACCCAAAAGTACCTACACTCGACAAACTACGCCACCACCATACAGAACACAAGCACACCTTAGAAACACGCCACAAAATCACCACCTTCCAAAGCCAACGACAACATATTTTGAAATATCATTTGGGCTATTGAAAACAAGGAGTAAGTACCTCGCTTGACCAAGCCAAATCCATCACGGGAGTACTCGCCAATGAATAGTCAGAGGGCAGCAACGACAATCACCTTGGGAGGCGCAAAATTCATCTTAACCCAGAAGACCAGTCCAGAAGCGAAACCCAAGATAGTTTGTTTCATACGTCCATAGACGAACAACCAGAGCGTGCGACGACGGCAGCTCTAACAGGCCAGCCATAATCATCAAAAATCAAGTTTTAAGAACGAAATAAATACTGAAACAACACAAAACAACTTTAATAACTACAAGTTCACCTACACCTTAATTAAAATAACATCAAGACCTTACAGCATATTAGCAGTTACACACAACACCTACAACACCCAAAGGTGACGTACAACAGATACCGACTTCGTCTATCAGCAGCTTTATCCAACAACGAACAATAATATCAACATTAAACAACAAGAACATCAGACAGCACGAACATATGGTTTAATTTGTTAATTTTAATAAAAGCTAAGTATACCTACTTGCAATCGTATTATTTTCAATTTTATTTGATATAAAAATAACAGTTTCATAAAATCATTCAATTAAATAGTATAAAAAAAAGAAAGAAAACGAAACGAAAAACAAACAAAAAAAAATAAATAAATAGAATAAAAATTATTTGATAAAAAAAAAACAAGAAAAAATAACCTAAAGTAACTTTAATTAAACAGAAAGAAAAAAAAAGATTAAAACTTAAGAAAAAGAAAAACTTAAGAAAATTAAAATTAAATTGATCTAGATTAAGTTATATTTTTAAGTAGATTTTAATAGGGTTTATTTTTGTAAAGCGAAAAGTTTAAAATTCTTTCAAATGTTTTACTTATATTCTATTTGATACACAAAGTGCACACAATACATCATATTTTCGCCAAGTCACCTCAACATTCGACGGCAGAATCATAAACTCCATCAATCATCAATTCCATTTTTTTGGAATAAGAATCACGCAAAGTATGCAACGAAAAAAGAAAAGCATACTTTTAGGAGTGTACTATTAAATCAAAATAATTTTCTTTAATAAATAAATATTATTAGAACTAAAAAGCTTAATTAATCGGAACTAAATTTAAAATATAATGTACCTGAAAGATACTAAAAAAAAGGAAATTAATGAAAATTTAATTTTAAATTAATAATATAATAATGTTAGATTAATAATTTATGAAAGATATACCTAATTGCATAGGACCTTTATTTATGTAAGGGTTTATTTATTATTTTTTTTTTTTTTTAGATTATATCAGATTTTTTATCATTTTGACAGTAATGATAAAAAATCTTTTATAATCTAAAAAAAAAAATAATAAATAAACCCTTACATAAATAATTTACATAAATCTTATATAATTGTTTACATAAATCTTATGTTGCGGCTGAAACTCCAGCGAGTTATTCCATCGCCTTGGCGCATAAGTAGCAAACCAGTAGGGCGAGTTTTCGTGTCCAAGTAAAACTCTGGAACGACGTAAGAAATTAAAATAAATGTTTATGGCATAAATAATAAAACAAATTATTTACTTACCTTTTGCAATGCCGATGACTTTTGTTTTGTTTTGTGTAGTTTTTTTTTTTTTTGATTGTCAAAAATCGGAACAAGGTTCCGAAATCTGGAAAAGATGCTTTGTATATGAAAACTATAGTACTATCATGGTGGAAGTCGAATGGGGCGACATCTAATTTACCTATGCAACCCTTACTCTTTTTTTTTTGCGGAGAGCTTATGGAGGTTTTAAATGATATTTATTATTATTTTTTGAATGCAATAATCCAAAAAATAGTCTACTCTTTTCCTACCACCAATTTTCGACGCTTAAAGACTCCCCAAATCGAATTTTACACCTCACATTTTGCAGCGCCACCACCAGGACCTCTGCAACCCTAAAAAAAACTCGCCATGATATAGTTTTCATATACAAGTGATTATCTGTATGACTATTTGGAGAACGGAAGTGATACATACTTTTAGGGGTTTATGTTTTTTTGGCCGTTGGCATTATGTATAACTAATATTTTTAAATATTCAAATTCTCATTTATATTTATTCAAACCATTTTTCTTTAATGTTTAATTATTTATTATATTTATAATTGTGCTAAGAGTTCAGAAGGGAAAAGAAGTAGGGAGTGTCGTGGTAACACTTCGTCGACGGGTCAAAGCTGGTTACCTCCGACCATCTTCGCGGCGATAACCAGGCACGAAATCGTGCAAACCACCTACAGAGCGCTCTTTAGGCAGGTACATTCGGGGCGATAGACAAGTGGTCTCAAAATAGTTAAGAGCGGGCGAGGCCAAGCTTGACCGGTAACTTCGATAGTCGGCGGTTAGTGTGACGGGGCGCGTCTTTCTTTGGTTGTTAGAAATCTAAGAAACCACCCCAAGGTCCACCAACGATATTGACTTCCTGTTTTTTTTTGTGTATTCTGAGTTCTTATTTTCATTTTTTTTTGTATTTGTTCAATTTAGTATCTCCTGTTGATTTTTGGTTCAAAATGTTGCTTTTCAAATTTTAATAACGTGGTAATTGTAAATCGGAATGAGCAATATCCATTTAGTCGTCATTTTCGCACCATGTTTAATTTAAATGCCTTGTTGTTAGTTTTTTTAATAATAAAATTTTAATTTTGTGAGCCACGCCAATTTTCATGTTTTATTGGGCTATATGAAAGTCCGTACTATGAATTGCTAGGGTTTTTGAATTTCAGAGGGGTGTGAAGGGAGGCGATATTATGACCGGTGAATAGTAAGCTACCGCCAGGACGAGGGCTTAAGGGGGGTCTTATGAAATTTTCACCATCCAGACTCCAAGGAGTGGTGAGGGTCGTGTACTCTGCGACTACCATCTAGCAGAGCCCTAAGAGTGTCGGCGAGTTAAAAAAAGGTTAAATTTGAGGAAAAATTTTTTGATCGTGTTGGCACGAAATTTAGTTTTGTAACGTGGTGAGGTTTCAAGGATTGGCAAGATCCCCCCCTATATCCGGCGAGCTAAGCCATGCCCCGCCAGCGTGCCACTGCCTATCCCTTGAGACATTCTTTCCCTATCCTAATCCGATTCCGTAACATCTTCCTGTGTTTTTTTTGATAACCGGTGTCTTTTCCTGGTTTCCTTTTCCTTCAAACATAATTTTCGTATCCCTAGTCCTCCACCAGTTGCCCCGTTACAAATGGCGCCCAACGTATTAGCTCGAAGTTTATGTATGTCGATTGTCCTTTGTCAAACCCAGTTCACAAGTTGAAGCTGACAGTATTGACACACCTTGTAAGTCTTGTTCAGGAAAGCCATAGCATACCAGATAAATTGCGACGAGGGGTTTCGAGGTTGCCAGCGGAAACATGTGAATGGGAATATGTGTAAAATTGCACTTGCGGCTAGCGCACGGCTTCTAGTATGTCTTCGTTAGGAAGGTCTAGCACGTACCTGTCGAATAGCAACTAGAAGTCGAGTGTGGTCGTAAAGGTAATTAGTGTTGTGTAAGTTCCAACTTTGGCGTTTAGGGTAGCTCTTCAAAATACCTGATCAATTGCGACGAATAATTCTAGCTTTCATGGTAGCAGGAGTTGTAACATATGTGTATTAATATCGATGTTTTTTTTTGTTAAATTCTCACTGACTGACACTTTTTAGGGATAATTTAATTAAAGCCAAAAGTCTAGTTGTAGCATTGCTTACAAAAAAAAAAAATCATCGTAATAAGCCACCCTGAACATCCCTCGCATTTTTATGAAATTAAATAGAACAACCAATCATATCACCATTAGTTTTGATAAGGTATCAATAAACAGATTCAAATTAAAAACAACAACATTTTTTTTTAGTCCAAAGAACAAACTTTAATGAACAGTTTTAGGTTGTATAATTAGTACAAAGTTGTATAAAGTTCAAAGATTCCTATAGTGGAGATTAGATAGAAGATATTAATATTAAGAAGGTAATAAGTTTTTATAGGTGTTGGTTTTTGATATTTAATTTTTTCTTTTAGCATATAGACATAGATCATAGTTATAAGAAAAAAAAGGAGCAATTTAAGAAAAAAAAACATTGAGTTAAATTAGCTTAGTCTAGCACTACATATTTAAAAGTAGTTGAATAAATACATAACATATTAAATTTTTTTTTTACATTTAGGTTAATTATAGAATAGTAAAGATACTTTTTTAGAACAATTAAAGTTTTTAGATTTTAGCAAGTTGAATTTGAAGTAGAATTTTCCTGAAAATAAAAGAATAAATGGAGATTAGAGAAAAGGCGATCAGAGTTAAATAATTATACCTATGGGGTTCAATTAGTAATTTTTTTTGACGTCCAGATTTACCAAAAGTACACACTTGTGGCGTTGAAAGATAACGTTTTATATCAGCGTTACAAAGGCATGAGTGCGAAGCAAATAGAAGAGGTAAAGAAAATTGTTATAATATCTTATCAGGAAAATCATACCACCACACGTTCACAATACTCACGGATTTTAGAAAATATTAGCGCCTGCCTATCGAACACTCTCCTCCTCAAAAGCCTGAGGATCCAAAAACATCTGGAACCCAAGAGGGTATAGCTGCCAATGAACCTCCACTATTTCCGTTTCCATCACCTCCAATAACAGCGTCTATAAGTCGGCCGGTAAGCTCAGCTGGTTCGCTGACGTCTCCAGCCTATAGCAATCTAACCGGTGCTAGAGCGGCAGAAGTTGATGGCGCGTCCAACGATCTTATACATTTAGCATCTGCTAGTGTAGGTATACGGGATTCCGAAAAAGAAAAAGACAGAGTTTCGTTATCGAATAATGGAGGTACAGTTTTTTCAAGAGAAGGGGCTACTGGGAGCCACGATGTAAACTTATCTGTGGAATTAATGTCGGTTATAAGTCAGGCGGTTGGGGATGCGTGTAGAGAATATAGTATATTCAATATACCAGCTCTCTCAGGGGTGAGTTGACAGAGTCTCTGATGGCGGAAATGCAAAAGAATTTTAATGATTTGGTAGAGAGTAGAAACAATAGTTGTAACTTATCTGCTCCAGCCGTAGAAATAGGTCGAACTCCGGGGGTCACCGAAGCAGCAGGAGAAATAGAAGGTAGGATTTTGGCTCCGGGAACACGGTATGCATCACACTTAAATCCGACATCGAGGCCATTCGTGCCAGTGGAAACGGCGAACGGGGGAACTCAAACGCGGCCCAACGGTACGATGAGGTGCGAGAAGGGGGTCAACCAGCCGAACGATTACCAGGATCCTCTCGGTGGGTATGTCCACAGCCCTCGAGCCTGGATACCTATCAGAAATCCAATTAAAATCGATAAATGGGGTTTCAAATTTAATGGAGATTTGGATGTACTCACCGTGGAGGATTTCGTCTTCCGACTGGAATTGCTTCAGAGTCAATATGTCCGCCCATGGTCAGAAATCTTGAGAGATTTTCATCTTTTGCTCGCTGGGGTGGCTCATGAATGGTACTGGCAGTATCAGCAAACGGCCAATTATCGTCCCGACTGGCCAGTGCTCCGGGACGCATTAATGCGCCAATTTCGGAATTCAAAATCCGATTATGAAATCGTGAGAGACATGATGGACCGTTTGCAGGGTGCCAAAGAGTCCAGTGATGAGTTTTTTCGCCGCCGTGTATAGGATGAGAGCTCAACTTAGGATTCCAATTCCGGAGGCGGATTTAGTGCGGATTTTGAAGCGAAACCTGAACGAAAAGGTCGGCCGGTTGGTATACCCACAATCTATCTTCACGTTAGACCAGCTTAGGTTAGCGTGTAAGGACGTTGAATATTCGTTTCCGAACAAAGATCGTGAGGTGCCAAAAACTCAAAAGCCCGCTGGCAGATATATGGCCAATGAGCTCGAGTATGATGTCTCCAATACAGATAGTGAGGTACTAGCGGCGTTCCAACGTACGAATCCTCGGCCCAAGGGTCCACGAGAGGTCAGTGAATTAACCTGTTGGAACTGTAAGACGCGCGGTCACTCGTTCAGGGATTGCCCATACACTACACGAAATATTTTCTGCTATCGGTGTGGCCAGGAGGGAGTGATTACACCCAAATGCAAAAATTGCGCTTCGGGAAACGAGGCCAAGAACACGATGTCGACGGGGGAGTCGTGTTCTGTTCAAACACCCCAATAATAGCCGAAAATAACATGAGTATTAAGCCAAAAATCCAAATTTTTTCTAATAAGATGGAGAGAAGTGAGGAAGAAAAGAGGAGATTTGAAATTAGGCCTTTACATGTACGCTTAAAGGAATACAATTTAGATAGGGAAATAATTTTGAATGGAAATAAGTCAATAGTGTCGAATAAAATTTTAAAAGCTAGAAACAGATACAAACTTAGGAAAGAACAAAGCAAAATATATCCGCAACCGTTTTAGATCTACACTCTGATCCCAGACCCTATGCCAATGTGGAAATAGCTGGCAAGAAAATCCGTGGTCTTTTAGACAGTGGGGCCAGTATTAGCGTGTTAGGCAAAGGTTGTATTGAATTCGTGGAAAGTTCAAAAATTAAGATACTTCCATATAAGGCGGGGGTTAGGAAAGCGGATGGCAAAAATCAATTGATAATTGGAAAGGTCAAAACGGATGTGATATATAAAAATGAAAAGAAATCGATTGCCTTTTATCTTGTGCCCAGTTTAGAACAGGAAATATATTTGGGAATTGACTTCTGGAAGGAGTTTTTATTAGCCCCAAACATAATCAGTGCGGTTTATGTTCCTGGGGCGGGCGCGTTGAACGCTCACGAACTAAAGTGGGAACAGCAATCCGAGTTGGAGGCGGTCAAGCAGAAATTCCTGGATTATGACCGCCATGGCCTCGGGAAAACCTCGTTAATGGAACATGTCATTGATACCGGAGACGCTGAGTCGGTTAAGCAGCGTCACTACCCTGTTTCTCCAGCGGTACAAGCCCGTTTGTACCCGGAAATAGACCGAATGCTTAAGCTCGGCGTTATAGAGGAGAGCGAGAGTCCTTGGTGCTCGCCCGTTGTCTTTATAAAGAAACCAGCAGCGGACGGTACTATCAAGTATCGTTTCTGTCTGGATTCTAGTAAGATCAATGCGTTAAGCAAAAAGGACGCGAACCCTCTCCCCCATATCGAAGGGCTTATCAGTCGGCAACCATATACCTACTTTATAAGTAGTGTAGATTTGAAGGAAGCATTCTGGCAAATACCGCTGGAAAAGGAGAGTAGGGAGAAAACTGCGTTTGCGGTACCGGGGAGACCCTTATACCAGTTTACGGTAATGCCGTTCGGGTTGTGTAACGCGGCTCAACGACTTTGCCGTTTAATGGATAAGGTAATTCCTGCACGATTCCGGGACAACGTCTTTGTGTACTTGGATGATTTGTTGATCATCGCGCCAGATTTTGACAGTCATATCACCATGCTGGGTGAAGTAGCCGAGTGTTTGAGGAAAGCCAATCTCACCATCAACGTTAACAAGTCAAAATTTTGCTTCAAAGAGCTTAAATATTTGGGTTTTATCGTTGGTGGTGGGAAGCTGAAAACCGACCCTGAGAAGGTCGAGGCAGTGGCTGAGTTTCCAATTCCGAAAAATGCGAGACAAGTCCGCCGGCTGCTTGGCCTAGCAGGGTGGTGTAGGAGGTTTATTTAAGAGTTTTCTAGCTTGACCGCTCCCCTAACAGATACGCTTAAGAAAAAAGACGTTAAATTCAGAATGACGGATGAAGCTATGGTAGCTTTTGAGGAACTCAAAAAGGCCCTCACGACGGCCCCAGTTCTCTCACATCCAGATTTTAGAAAAAGGTTTTACATTCATTGTGACGCGTCCGATTCAGGAATAGGAGCCGTGTTGTTTCAGAAAAACAGCGACGGCGGAGAGGTTCCGATTTCATACTACTCACAAAAGCTTAACTCCTGTCAAAGAAACTATAGTGTGACCGAGAGGGAGTGTATGGCTGCGGTGATGGCGATTAAAAAGTTCAGGCCCTATGTCGAGGGTATGGACTTCACAGTTATCACCTACCACTCCAGCCTGAAGTGGTTAATGTCTATGAAAGATTTGAGTGGGAGGCTGGCTCGGTGGAGTTTAGAACTACAAGCCTATGCCTTCGATATAGAGCACCGAAAGGGAACGCTTAACGTCGTGCCAGACACTCTTTCTCGGGCACACTTGGAAAGTATTGAGATCGAGAACATCGCTCCTCTAATAGATCTCACTTCGGCTGAATTTCGTTCAGAAGAATATAAAAATCTGAGCGACACCGTCCAGAAACACCAAAATGAATTGCCCGACCTTAAGATAGAAGACGATTTTGTCTACAAAAGATCTTTTCCGGTGGGGGAAGAAGAAACATCCCTAGAGCACAATTGGCGGTTGTGGGTACCCTCGGGGTCAACCGAGGATTTGATAGCGAAAGCACACGATCCCCCACAAGCGGCTCACGGCGGTATCGCCAAAACTCTCCATCGTGTTCGTCAGTATTTTTACTGGCCTAATATGAGCATTCAAATAAGGCAGTATGTTTCTAAGTGTGATGTCTGTAAGCAATGTAAACCTACCAATCAAATTCTTCGTCCTCCTATAGATAACTTATTTTGTATAAATCGTCCATTTCAGAAGTTGTACGTGGATTTCTTGGGCCCGTATCCAAGATCCAAAGCGGGAAATGCTTACATTTTTGTTGTGTTAGAACATCTGTCTAAATTTGTCTTCATAGAACCTCTACGTTCAGCCAATAGCAGCAGTATAATAAAATTCCTTCGAAACGATATTTTTAATACGTTTGAAGTGCCTGAGATTATCCATTCCGATAATGGACAGCAGTTATTAGCCAAAGATTTTCAGAAGTTATTTTCAGTCAAACGCTTCTGAGAGGGTCAATAGGACCTTATTAGCTGCTATTCGCTCGTACCTGAAGGATGATCAACGCGACTGGGATGTTCACTTAAGTGACATCGCATGCGCGTTGAGAAGTTCAGTTCATTCGGCCACTGGTGTGTCACCATATTTTGCACTGTTTGGTATTAATATGATGATGATGACACACGGGAGTGGATACGAGCTGACCCGAAGGTTAGGTGAAGTAGATGATGGAGAGCTGTTAACTCTTCCCAGACGAGATAGATTACAATGTATTCGAGAAAAGGTCAAAGAGGGAATTGACAAAGCGAAAGAAAAAAGTGCAAAAAAATATAACCTACGAAGTCGAAACGTTAAATATGTACCTGGCCAGGAAGTATTCAAACGCAATTTCATCTTAAGCGACACTTCTAAATACCTATCGGCAAAACTATGCCCCAAGTAGAAATGTAGAATTGTGAAAGCAATAGGAACAAATATGTATGTATGAGTTGGAAAATTTGGCCGGTAAGAACATCGGGGTATTTCACGCCAAAGACCTCAAACAATAACATCTTTCGAATCTGTGATATATATGTTGACTTAAGTTCCCTACAAACCATAGACGAGGGTCCGACAAGTCTAAATGAGTGCAATATAAGTGTTAATTTTGTTTACTTATTTATTTATTATCAGAGTATATATTAGAGTCTATTTAATTATCTATTTGTTAATTAGGTGTTATTTATTAATTATTTATTTATTTATTTATTTACTTGTTTATTTATTTATGTATTTGTTTATCAATTTATTTATTTATTATGTATTTAGAAAACATTTATTTATTCATTTTTGTATTCATATTTTTTTTAATTAATTCACTGCTATGAATTAATTATCATATTTTTTTTTTTTGATTAAAATTTGCATTAATTAGTTTTTAGCGTAGTTAGTACATATGCAAAAAAAAAACTCAATCTTGAAGCACTTGATACCACTTCTTTTACGATGTGATACCAAAATCGTTATTTAATCGTCCAAGAAGATAGTGCCCCAAGACTGACAGTGTTTATTATGAAAGAAAAGAGAAAAATTACTAAATTTTTCTCGATTGAGGAACAGTAGTTTTCAACTGGGGTAACAATTTCATTTTCTATATATTAAGATAGCCGATTTCAATGAAGTGCGCATTATGATAAACCATAATGCTAACTTTTGGAATCAGAGTGAATTCGAAAGAAAGAGAAAAATACTTAAAACAATAATTGTAAGTTCTTAGATCTTAAGACAAAGTGTAGCGTATGTAAGTATTTTTATCTAGTTTTTCGAATCTCCTTAGAGTGATATATATTTATTTATTTACCTGTCATCTTTGGATACTAAGTAATTATTTGTATTTACAAATTATTTAAAAACGTGTTTTAGTTTATATTATGTATATTTCGTTTTATTTATGTTCATTATAGTTAGAGAAGTAATCATGTCGATTACAGAATCCGCAAAACTCGATCCGCAATGATTCACAGTGTAGTGTTCTCTTTTCTTCTCATGATAAATGAATAGGTGGGAAACAGAGCTCTAACTGCGGATCGAGTTTTGCGTATTCTGTAATCGACATGAATAAGTTATAACTTTATTGCACTTGTTTTAAAGTCCTTGTAAGAATTCTTGTCTAATGTAGGTAAGGTTTGATTGTAAAATCGAAATTGATACAATCAAGAAATAAAACACAAATAGGGGAAAGGAGTAACTTAAAATAGCTTGACTTAAATTAGGAAGTTAGCTTTGGCGGTATCGACATTATGAGTCAACAATACTCTTACAGCCATTTGAAACTTAATTCGTTTAAAAATATTCCGAAATTATAAAGAAAAGCGAGATCTTAGTTATTCTTGATGGAGGAATAAAAAACGCAAGACTCTTATAAAAATGTTAAGATGTTTATTGTTTAACGACGAGAAATTGAATGAAAATATAAATAGAAATAAATTAAAATAATTTGATATTTTGCTTTACAGATAGTTCGATACATTTGTATAAAGCAAAGTGTTTTTTCTGCAAAGTGATTTTTATGAAATCTTAACACTTCCCCTCAAATTAAGACTAATTTATTTTTAAAAAGAAAGCCCTAACATATTAAAGAACTTCATATGCTTGGTTCTCCCCAAATTTTTAGTTAGGATATCTGCAGTCATTTCTTCCGTGTTGGTATACTGCAGAGTTATTTTTTCTTCTTTAAATAAATCTCGAACAAAATGATAACATATATCAATATGTTTGGTTCTTGGATGATGAATGGGATTCTTAACAAGTTGTTGTGCTCCCAAGTTGTCATTAAAAATAATTGTTGGTTTTTGTATCAATTGATGAAATTCTAGCTCTGCTATTAAAGTTCTTAAGTATAAAACTTCTTTACTGCATTGTGAAATGGCTATATATTCTGCTTCAGTACTGCTAAGTGCTATGGACGTTTGTTTCTTCGATTGCCACGATATCGCTCCTCCAGCCAGAATAAAGGTAAATCCGGTGTACGACTTCCTGTCATCTACATTGCTTGCCCAGTCCGCATCAACATAAGCAAGTAGATCTTTTAAAGTTTTCTTGTAGTATAATTTTGACGAAATAGTAGAAGAAAGATACCGCACCAAATGCTTCAGTGCGCTTAAATGGTCCATGTTTGGATTAGTATTGAACTGTGCTAATTTACTCACCGAATGTGTTATGTCCGGTCTTGTGGAAATAGACAAATACATCAATGTACCAATGAGTGATTGATAAAACTTTTGATCAATTTGTTCCGTGTTTATTTGAGTTGTCTTGTTTAGTTTCATTCCAGGATCTAAAGGTGTGTAACATTTCCGAGTCGTTCCAAAATCCAATTCCTTTAAGAGTTCCCGGATATAATTTTCTTGACAAATACTTATCGAAACTCTTTCTCCATCCCTTTCAACTTCGATACCTAGATAATATTTTATTTTATTTATTTTTTTATATTTTACATCATCTCTTTCATTTTTAACATAGACACAACTATCGGCAACACATCGTTGTGAAGCAAAAGTTTATGTTCTGCAGCTAGCGCAATTATCAAACGAATTGTGGAATGTCTTATAACTGGCGCAAAGGTTTCAAAATAATCTACTTGATATTTCTGTGAACAACCCTTAGCGACAAGTCTACATTTGTACCTTTCGATACTCCCATCCGGGTTTCGCTTTATGTTGAATATCCATCTATTTCCTATTGCCTTACTCTTATATGGAAGATCCACCAATTCCCAGGTACCATTTGATACCAACGAATCTAATTCTCTCTTCATTGCATCTTTCCACTGGTCCACGTCTTGGCTTCTGTGTGCTTCAGCGAGAGTAGTAGGAACTTGTAGTGAGATGAGAGTTTCAATTGTGCCATATTCTTTCTTTGGTCGTCCACGTTTTCCAGTCTTGATTAACTTTGGTCGACCTCGTCTAAGTTTTACAACGGGTTCTGGGTTTATTGGTTGTTCCGGCTCGTCTTCATGTTTATGCTCTTGAATTCCTCCTATTTCTTGATTCAAATTTGGCAGGGGTGCCGGCTCGTCTGTAGAAGAAGATACTTTTTCGAAGGGGAAAATGGTTAGTGTCTCAACATTATCAGATTTAAATTCCTTGATTGAATTCTCAAAAAATATAACACTTCGCTCTATGACCACTTTTCTTGTTTTTGAATCAAAAAGTCTATACGCCTTCGACTCTTCGGAATAACCAACAAATACATAATCTTCGCCCTTTGTATGAAATTTAGATTTACCTGGTTTCCTGTTAAGGATCACCGCTTTTGTTCCAAAAATTTTTAAATGCGATACATCGGGTTTCCTTCCATACCAGCTTTCGTATGGTGTTTGATTCTGAAGGCTTTTGGTCGATGATCTATTCCTCAGATATGCAGCTGTATTTATTGCTTCAGCCCAGATATATTCAGGAAGGTTAGCGTTCATCAGCAGGCACCTTGCCATTTCCACTAAAGTACGGTTAGCTCTCTCTGCAACACCATTTTGCTGTGGTGAATACGGTACCGTCAGTTGCCTCAGGATGCCATTGTCTTCTAAAAAAGATGAAAATATCTTACTCAAATACTCACTCCCATTGTCGCTGCGCAAAACTTTGATCTTCTTTGATGTTTGACACTCCACCATCAACTTAAATTTCTTAAAAACCTCAAATATTTCATCACGTGTCCTCATGAAGTAAACAAACATCCTTCGGCTCTTGTCATCAATAAATGTAACGAAGTATCTGGCTCCTCCAGAAGAAGTTACTTGCATTGGACCACAGATGTCGCTATGGATAACGTCCAAAATTTCCTTGCTTCTCGTTGTTGAATGCTTGAGAAAAGACTTTGTTACTATTTTTCCCTTCGCACAGATAATGCAATCTAGGTCATTTTTAACTTTTAGGCTATCAAGTCCTAAGACCATTTTGTTGGAAGACATCTGTTTCAGACTTGAAATGTTGAGATGTCCAAAACGTTCATGCCACTTCACTGATAGATTTTGACTAATATTCAACGATGCTACTATCAACTTCGGTTTGATAATATATACGTCACCATTTTGGACGGCTGTCATGAGAATTTTCCCGTTTGTATCTTTTATAAACGCCTCTCTTCCAACAAACTCGACTGTATGCTGCTTCCGGGTAATCTTACTTACCGATAAAAAATTTCCTTTCAGCTCTGGAACATAGAAAACATTCTTTAGTTCAACACTTCCAGATTCTACTTCCAGTACAACGTCTCCCACGCCGCTAGCCAATAGAAAATTATCGTCTGCAAAATGGATTTTTTGATGAAAGTCATCCTTCAAATGGACGAATAAGCTTTTTTCAGAACACATATGTGATGTTGCCCCACTATCCAGACACCATTCTCCAAAACTAACAATTCTTGATTCTTGTACGTGGAACAAACCATAGGAAGTAGAAGAAGCTGTTTTTTTATGTTCATTATGTTTTTCAGGGCACTTCGAAGCAAAATGACCAACTTTTCCGCATGAAAAGCATTTCAGCATTTTCTTATCTTTGGACTTCTTGAAAGTGCGTTTACAATTCGCTGCCAAAACATGATTCTCGCCACTCTGGAAATCCTTTTCTAGTTTTCGTGCATCCTCTTGAAGTAACTTTGCCTTAAGTACAGAAAGTGGAGGCATTTCATCCCGACTTTCCATCGCTACCACAAAATTGTCAAAATGATTCGGTAAACTACAAAGCAATATGATTGCTAAAAGATCCTCTGGGATTGCAACTTGAATCTCCCGCAGCTTTTCAGAAATGCTATAAAATTCATTTAAATAGCCCGACATCGATATAGTCCCGGTCATTTTATGTACATGTCAGCAATCTCTTAAACAAGCTAATCTTGCTCGCAGGTCCAGAAGGCTGGTAAATTTCATTGAGACGAACCCATGCCTCTTTCGAAGTTCTGCAATTCTTCACATGAATCAGCTCCGTCGACTTCACGCTTAAAAAAATCATCGCAAGCGCCTTCTCATCTGCAACACACCATGCTGCCGCTTCACTCTCATCTTCAGGCTTCAATTTTCCTCAAGACACGTACGGCCACAAATCTTGAAAAACCAAAATGCTCCTCATCTGAATTTTCCATGTCCCGTAATTGCCTACATCCAGCTTATCGATGTTCAACATTGTTCCAGCCATAATTATCATCAAACAATGTCTGGGCCCATAACCTGATGGAGGAATAAAAAACGCAAGACTCTTATAAAAATGTTAAGATGTTTATTGTTTAACGACGAGAAATTGAATGAAAATATAAATAGAAATAAATTAAAATAATTTAATATTTTGCTTTACAGATAGTTCAATACATTTGTATTAAGCAAAGTGTTTTTTCTGCAAAGTGATTTTTATGAAATCTTAACAATTCTTTAGTAAACTGAGTCGACTGAGCAGAAATTAGAGCAAACTCCGACGATAAACTTCAATTTCTAGCCATATTCTAGTCCATGATAGAAAATGACATAAACACACACCCAACAGCCTGCCAACATAACACCAAAGTACTAAAAAAGCGCACTATAAACAGAAATATAACCACTAATATTAAAATCTTTCGTTAGTTCAATTTGTCTTTATTCTAAATAAAAAAAAAAAATATATCATTGGTAAATACCATTACAAAAAAAAACATAAAAATTCACAAATCACTTACCTCAAAAGTTAGAATAACCACTAGCTTCGTATAGAAACCGTCAAACAAACTATTATGCCACCTTTCATCGTAGTTCTTTTTTGTTTGTTTGTGTGACGTCACGTTTCGTAACTTTGTAACTGCATGGAAAAAACAAAAACATACGCAACTCCAAAATATTCTGCCAAATTGTATGGTTTTAGCCGGGCTTGTTAAGTGGGTTTCTTCCCCACGTCCATATGTTTTAGCAGCAGCTTTTTACCGTTCTTGGGTCCCAATGAATAGAACCCAAACCCGGAGATTTGTTGCGGCTGCCTTTTCTTGGGATTTTGTAGGGCCGTCCACAAGAAACTCCAGCGAGTTATTCCATCGCCTTGGCGCATAAGTAGCAAACCAGTAGGGCGAGTTTTCGTGTCCAAGTAAAACTCTGGAACGACGTAAGAAATTGAAATAAATGTTTATGGCATAAATAATAAAACAAATTATTTACTTACCTTTTGCAATGCCGATGACTTTTGTTTTGTGTAGTTTTGTTTTTTTTTTGATTGTCAAAAATCGGAACAAGGTTCCGAAATCTGGAAAAGATGGTGGAAGTGGAAGCGTTCAGGGACGTAGTGAGGTAGACAATGAAGAGGGTTTCGATTTAGGATACGCAATTGGTTTTTAACGTGTTAGGTGGTGAGTGAGTTATGCTAGTTTGACGGGGGGGTTACATGGAGAGAGGGCTCCTTAAAATCATAAGAGCTGGTCCAACGGATCGTATGTACCGACTGTAGCTAACCTAGCATAGTGGTAGTTTTCCAAATGCAAGCACGATGTGATGGGTTCAGAGAAGAATAGAACGAATAGAACTTTTAGTTCATAGGCAAATCTCCTCGAAGTCGTGCAGCATAATCCTTTGTATATGAAAACTATAGTACTCTCATGGTGGAAGTCGAATGGGGCGACATCTAATGTATGCCGGCAACCCTTACTCTTTTTTTTTGCGGAGAGCTTATGGAGGTTTTAAATGATATTTATTGATATTTTTTGGATGCAATTATACAAAAAATAGTCTCCTCTTGCTCCTTCCACCAATTTTCGACGCTTAAAGACTCACCAAATCGAATTTTACACCTCACATATTGCAGCGCCACCACCAGGATCCGGGCAACCCTAAAAAAAACTCGCCATGAGAGTACTATAGTTTTCATATACAAAGCATAATAAAACCACTGGTGCAAACGTTTCATCAAAATCCATACCACTAACCTGCATGCATCCTCGAACAACAAGACGTGCCTTGTATCGTACTGTATCACCAACCCCGTTCTTTTTTTGACGAAGAACACACACAACAAACTCGACTGTATGCTGCTTCCGGGTAATCTTACTTACCGATAAAAAATTTCCTTTCAGCTCTGGAACATAGAAAACATTCTTTAGTTCAACACTTCCAGATTCTACTTCCAGTACAACGTCTCCCACGCCGCCGCTAGCCAATAGAAAATTATCGTCTGCAAAATGGATTTTTTGATGAAAGTCATCCTTCAAATGGACGAATAAGCTTTTTTCAGAACACATATGTGATGTTGCCCCACTATCCAGACACCATTCTCCAAAACTAACAATTCTTGATTCTTGTACGTGGAACAAACCATAGGAAGTAGAAGAAGCTGTTTTTTTATGTTCATTATGTTTTTCAGGGCACTTCGAAGCAAAATGACCAACTTTTCCGCATGAAAAGCATTTCAGCATTTTCTTATCTTTGGACTTCTTGAAAGTGCGTTTACAATTCGCTGCCAAAACATGATTCTCGCCACTCTGGAAATCCTTTTCTAGTTTTCGTGCATCCTCTTGAAGTAACTTTGCCTTAAGTACAGAAAGTGGAGGCATTTCATCCCGACTTTCCATCGCTACCACAAAATTGTCAAAATGATTCGGTAAACTACAAAGCAATATGATTGCTAAAAGATCCTCTGGGATTGCAACTTGAATCTCCCGCAGCTTTTCAGAAATGCTATAAAATTCATTTAAATAGCCCGACATCGATATAGTCCCGGTCATTTTATGTACATGTCAGCAATCTCTTAAACAAGCTAATCTTGCTCGCAGGTCCAGAAGGCTGGTAAATTTCATTGAGACGAACCCATGCCTCTTTCGAAGTTCTGCAATTCTTCACATGAATCAGCTCCGTCGACTTCACGCTTAAAAAAATCATCGCAAGCGCCTTCTCATCTGCAACACACCATGCTGCCGCTTCACTCTCATCTTCAGGCTTCAATTTTCCTCAAGACACGTACGGCCACAAATCTTGAAAAACCAAAATGCTCCTCATCTGAATTTTCCATGTCCCGTAATTGCCTACATCCAGCTTATCGATGTTCAACATTGTTCCAGCCATAATTATCATCAAACAATGTCTGGGCCCATAACCTGATGGAGGAATAAAAAACGCAAGACTCTTATAAAAATGTTAAGATGTTTATTGTTTAACGACGAGAAATTGAATGAAAATATAAATAGAAATAAATTAAAATAATTTAATATTTTGCTTTACAGATAGTTCAATACATTTGTATTAAGCAAAGTGTTTTTTCTGCAAAGTGATTTTTATGAAATCTTAACCGTCCTTAGCCGTCCACAAGAAACTCCAGCGAGTTATTCCATCGCCTTGGCGCATAAGTAGCAAACCAGTAGGGCGAGTTTTCGTGTCCAAGTAAAACTCTGGAACGACGTAAGAAATTGAAATAAATGTTTATGGCATAAATAATAAAACAAATTATTTACTTACCTTTTGCAATGCCGATGACTTTTGTTTTGTGTAGTTTTGTTTTTTTTTTGATTGTCAAAAATCGGAACAAGGTTCTGAAATCTGGAAAAGATGGTGGAAGTGGAAGCGTTCAGGGACGTAGTGAGGTAGACAATGAAGAGGGTTTCGATTTAGGATACGCAATTGGTTTTTAACGTGTTAGGTGGTGAGTGAGTTATGCTAGTTTGACGGGGGAATACATGGAGAGAGGGCTCCTTAAAATCATAAGAGCTGGTCCAACGGATCGTATGTACCGACTGTAGCTAACCTAGCATAGTGGTAGTTTTCCAAATGCAAGCACGATGTGATGGGTTCAGAGAAGAATAGAACGAATAGAACTTTTAGTTCATAGGCAAATCTCCTCGAAGTCGTGCAGCATAATCCTTTGTATATGAAAACTATAGTACTCTCATGGTGGAAGTCGAATGGGGCGACATCTAATGTATGCCGGCAACCCTTACTCTTTTTTTTTGCGGAGAGCTTATGGAGGTTTTAAATGATATTTATTGATATTTTTTGGATGCAATTATACAAAAAATAGTCTCCTCTTGCTCCTTCCACCAATTTTCGACGCTTAAAGACTCACCAAATCGAATTTTACACCTCACATATTGCAGCGCCACCACCAGGATCCGGGCAACCCTAAAAAAAACTCGCCATGAGAGTACTATAGTTTTCATATACAAAGCATAATAAAACCACTGGTGCAAACGTTTCATCAAAATCCATACCACTAACCTGCATGCATCCTCGAACAACAAGACGTGCCTTGTATCGTACTGTATCACCAACCCCGTTCTTTTTTTGACGAAGAACACACTTGCATGAAATTGCTTTCCTGTCCTTAGGCAAGTCAACCAACTCCCACGTATTTTTCTTGATGAGTGCGTCATACCCCTCACGCATGGCTTGCTTCCACATTTCAGCATCGCTGCGGGAAAGAGCATCTCTTACATCTTTCGGGTCTCCATCCGACACAATATCCAGTGCAGAAGACAAAACATAGTCTTTAAATCGTGTTGGCAATCCGCATCTACGTTTAACATCACGAGTTAATTCTACATCAGCTGTATCCAAAAAGATTTCTTCTGGATAGTTGCTTGCATCTAAAAATTCGTCTTCACTGGCTTCTTCCACAACCTCTGTTGGAACCAAAATATCATCTGTAGCTGCTTCCACTGTAACGCCTTCAGTTGTAATCGAAATGTTTTCTCCAGCTGCTTCCTAATCACCATTCTCTTGGAATTGCTCTTCAACATCCACGAGTGTATTACTAGTTTCGTTGTTCAGGTATTCTTCAGGCTCATTTACTTTGCTTTTATTAGATATTGTTATTTTGTTTTCATCAAAGATAACGTCCCGCGATTTGATGATTTCATTTGTTTCGACATCAATAATTCTGTAGCCCTTCGAGTCTGTGCAATAACCAACAAAAAGATGTTCTTGAGATTTGGCATCCCACTTTTTACGTTTCTCTCGAGGAATATGTACGTAAGCACTAGATCCGAAAACCCTCAAATGATCTATATTTGGTTTCTTTCCAGTCCAGGCTTCTTCTGGTGTCTTCTCAATTACCGCAACAGTTGGACTCAGATTCTTCAAATAGCAAGCTGTATTGACTGCTTCTGCCCAATATTTCTTTGGCAAATTTGCACCAAATAACATGGATCTCGCTTTCTCGACTAGAGTTCTATTGACTCGCTCAGCAACGCCATTTTGCTCCGGGTTGTATTGTATTGTGGTTTGATGCTGTATACCATGCACCCTCAAAAAATTTTCAAATTGATTGTTGACAAATTCCTTGCCATCGTCGCTACGAATAGCTCGTATTTTGGATGCCGTCTCCTTCTCAACACGAATTTTAAATTCTTTAAATTTCGTAAATGCCTCATCCTTGTTTGCTAAAAAGTAAACAAACGTTTTACGTGTGAAGTCATCAGTAAACGTAAGTACGTATCGTTTGCATAGATCGGTATGCACCAAACCCAACTTGCTTGTAGCACGACGTGCTTTTCCTTTCGGGAACGGATTTCTGTGTTGCTTCCCTTTCACACAACCGACACAAACACCATCGCATTCCTGGTCTTTGAAAACAATGCCTTCTGCCATTCCATCCCGTAACCTTTTCATGCCACCCACACTCAAATGTCCGAGTCGACGATGCCATTTTGTAAAATCAGTGCAAACAGTTGATGAACAGGCTTTCATAGTTGTTTCTTCAAAACGTTTGAGCTTATACAAATCATCACCCGATGAAGTTGCGTAAGCAATGACTACACCCGTGCCTCTAACAGAAATTTCGCATTCTTTATCATCAACAATTTTCGTTGTCATTCCCTTCTTACCTAGCTGCTTGCAAGAAACAAGTTTAAACTTCAAACCCTCGGCATATCTTACATCACGTATTGGAGTTTCAACAGATTTCCCTTTTACATCTAGCAACAACACGGTATCGCCCATCGCTGAGATTTCGAAACATTCACCAGACGCAGTTACCACCTTTCCACCAGCATTAAGTTTTTTAACGTTCGTTAACCAATCCTTGCGCCCGGTTAGGTGAACGGTAGCTCCAGAATCCACATACCAATCGTCGGTGTTGAATTTTCCAACCCTGAGTGCAATGCTAGTACTGACCTTTGATACTAAACCTACTTCAGACTTCTCTCTGACAGATTTCTTTACAGCACGACAGTCAACAGAACGATGGCCAACTTTATCACAGTTAAAGCACTTGCCACGGAACTTGTTCGTCTTTTTCGGTGGACGTGTTTTGGTAGACAAAGCTGTCTCCCTCCCAACATTCTCAAAGCGTGCAGACTCGGCCAAGAGACGTTCCTTAACCAGATCTATAGTGAGATCAGCCCCACAATTTTCTAATGCCATAATAAGTGGCTTATAACAATCAGGAAGGCTGACAAAAATTAAAGCTGCAAGGACACCGTCCTTGATCTCGTTGTCAATTGCTTTGAGTTGCTGCGCAAACATAACCTTTTTGTTTAAATATTCTAACATATTTTTACAATCACCAAAGCGAACATTGACGAGCTGCTCAATTAGCGCGGCTACTCTCGAAAATCCTTTTGGCTCATAAATTTTTTGGAGCCGTTCCCAAACTTCCTTTCCAGTCTTCAGCTCACGGATGTCTGTAAAAATGTGTGTTTTCACCCCAGACACGATTGCCGCCAAAGCACGCGACTCTTGTTTTGCATCAACCTTTGTGCCATCGACTAATTCCCATAATTCACAATTTATAAGGTGAATTTTCATGGCGTACTTCCAATCGATGAAATTCGATCTACCATCTAACTTCTCGAATGTTGCAGGAACAGACGTGTTCGACATGATGAATTTTTCTTCAGGGACGCCGCTGCTGTTTTCACTTTCCTTACCAATTTTGTCTGACTTTATTTCCTTAGATTCGTCGTCGCTACTTTCGCCACTCATTGATTAAATTTTCTAATCAATTATTTCTGACCATCTGGGCCCATAACCTGAAATTAAACGCAGTTTTAATTTAGTAAAAATGAATATTGTTTATTGAGGGCTTGAGGCGAAAGAATAGAATGGAGAGTTTTAAAAATGAATGAGCATTAACTGCATGTAACTGCATGAGTGCTGAAGTGCTGACGTCTGGCTGATATTAAGGTCAGAACATAGATTAGTTCTTGTTGCTTATTAGCAGATGGCGCGTATCATTAATATTAATGGCGTGTACGCATTTCAACAATTATAGCCATTTCCTTATATTCTCCCTTATTCACTCCTACTCTCCTAAATACTCAATATGCCTTCTCTTTCTTAAAATATTCTATTCTACACTCCACACTGGCAAAAAAAAATGTCTACAAAATATCCCCTCTTCGAATTTGAGTTAGGGTTGCATAGGTAAATTAGATGTCGCCCCATTCGACTTCCACCACGATAGTACTATTGTTTTTATATACAAAGGGTCTTTGTATATGAAAACTCTTTGTATATGAAAACTATAGTACTATAAAGAAATAAGTCAATAAAACGCCTTATAGTCTTGCTTATATAAAATTTTTATTGATGACGCGTTTCGGCTAAACAGCCATCCTCAAATCACCATCGACTTTAATTTGATTTCTTAAAAAAGCTTTTACAATATTCAAACCTTACAAAGAGCAAACAAATTAATTATAAAAAAAAAAAAAAAAAAAAAAAGCTTTTTAACACAAAAGCAAATTACATAACAACTAATGAAAACACAAAACAGCTGATTTATTTACGTCCGTCAAGTTAGCACTACATTTTTGGAAATTACCAATAGTAAGTATGCAGTTAATTGTAGCTTTTTTGTAGTAAATTAGTTGTGGAAAAAAAAAATTTGTAGCTCTGGTGGTTTTTAAGAACATGGGGTGTAGTGCTAGGTTGATATCAAGTTAGCATTACATCTTCAAAACTTTGAAGAACTGAGTATGCAGTTAATTGTAGCTTTTTTGTAGTAAATTAGTTATGGAAACAAAAAAATTTAAAAAAAATTTTTTCACCTAAAAATAAAAAAAAAAAAAAAATTGGGTATGTAGTGCTAAGTTGATATCAAGTTAGCACTACATCTTCAAAACTTTCAAGAACTGAGTATGCAGTTAATTGTAGCTTTTCTGTAGTAAATTAGTTGTGAAAACAAAAAAAATTAAAAAAAATTTTTTCCTTACTTTTTTGACCAAACAAATTTTATAGAGTCTTAACTTGAAATCGTCATATCACCCATTAGAAAGCCAAATTTGAAAATCTAATGATGCAATCAATTGTAGCTTGGGGCTTTAAAATTAGTTGTGAAAAGAAAAAAATTCTAAAAAAATTTTTTCCTTACTTTTTTGAACAAAAACAATATGAAAAAAGCTCAATTTTTCAATATTGCCAAAACACCCATTAAAAAGCTAAATTTGAAAATCCAAATATGCAATTAATTGTAACTTGGGCTTTTAAAATTAGTTGTGAAAAGAAAAAAATTCTAAAAATTGTTTTGGCTAAGTTTTTTGAAAAAATTAAATTCGTAGTAGTGCTAACTTGACGTTTTGAAAACAGGCATTAGGAAGCCAAATTTGAAAATCTAATGATGCAATCAATTGTAGCTTGGGGCTTTAAAATTAGTTGTGAAAAGAAAAAAATTCTAAAAAATTTTTTTCCTTACTTTTTTGAACAAAAACAATATGAAAAAAGCTCAATTTTTCAATATTGCCAAAACACCCATTAAAAAGCTAAATTTGAAAATCCAAATATGCAATTAATTGTAGCTTGGGCTTTTAAAATTAGTTGTGAAAAGAAAAAAATTCTAAAAATTGTTTTGGCTAAGTTTTTTGAAAAAATTAAATTCGTAGTAGTGCTAACTTGACGTTTTGAAAACAGGCATTAGGAAGCCAAATTTGAAAATCTAATGATGCAATCAATTGTAGCTTGGGGCTTTAAAATTAGTTGTGAAAAGAAAAAAATTCTAAAAAATTTTTTTCCTTACTTTTTTGAACAAAAACAATATGAAAAAAGCTCAATTTTTCAATATTGCCAAAACACCCATTAAAAAGCTAAATTTGAAAATTCAAATATGCAATTAATTGTAGCTTGGGCTTTTAAAATTAGTTGTGAAAAGAAAAAAATTCTAAAAATTGTTTTGGCTAAGTTTTTTGAAAAAATTAAATTCGTAGTAGTGCTAACTTGACGTTTTGAAAACAGGCATTAGGAAGCCAAATTTGAAAATCTAATGATGCAATCAATTGTAGCTTGGGGCTTTAAAATTAGTTGTGAAAAGAAAAAAATTCTAAAAAATTTTTTTCCTTACTTTTTTGAACAAAAACAATATGAAAAAAGCTCAATTTTTCAATATTGCCAAAACACCCATTAAAAAGCTAAATTTGAAAATCCAAATATGCAATTAATTGTAGCTTGGGCTTTTAAAATTAGTTGTGAAAAGAAAAAAATTCTAAAAATTGTTTTGGCTAAGTTTTTTGAAAAAATTAAATTCGTAGTAGTGCTAACTTGACGTTTTGAAAACAGGCATTAGGAAGCCAAATTTGAAAATCTAATGATGCAATCAATTGTAGCTTGGGGCTTTAAAATTAGTTGTGAAAAGAAAAAAATTCTAAAAAATTTTTTTCCTTACTTTTTTGAACAAAAACAATATGAAAAAAGCTCAATTTTTCAATATTGCCAAAACACCCATTAAAAAGCTAAATTTGAAAATCCAAATATGCAATTAATTGTAGCTTGGGCTTTTAAAATTAGTTGTGAAAAGAAAAAAATTCTAAAAATTGTTTTGGCTAAGTTTTTTGAAAAAATTAAATTCGTAGTAGTGCTAACTTGACGTTTTGAAAACAGGCATTAGGAAGCCAAATTTGAAAATCTAATGATGCAATCAATTGTAGCTTGGGGCTTTAAAATTAGTTGTGAAAAGAAAAAAATTCTAAAAAATTTTTTTCCTTACTTTTTTGAACAAAAACAATATGAAAAAAGCTCAATTTTTCAATATTGCCAAAACACCCATTAAAAAGCTAAATTTGAAAATCCAAATATGCAATTAATTGTAGCTTGGGCTTTTAAAATTAGTTGTGAAAAGAAAAAAATTCTAAAAATTGTTTTGGCTAAGTTTTTTGAAAAAATTAAATTCGTAGTAGTGCTAACTTGACGTTTTGAAAACAGGCATTAGGAAGCCAAATTTGAAAATCTAATGATGCAATCAATTGTAGCTTGGGGCTTTAAAATTAGTTGTGAAAAGAAAAAAATTCTAAAAAATTTTTTTCCTTACTTTTTTGAACAAAAACAATATGAAAAAAGCTCAATTTTTCAATATTGCCAAAACACCCATTAAAAAGCTAAATTTGAAAATCCAAATATGCAATTAATTGTAGCTTGGGCTTTTAAAATTAGTTGTGAAAAGAAAAAAATTCTAAAAATTGTTTTGGCTAAGTTTTTTGAAAAAATTAAATTCGTAGTAGTGCTAACTTGACGTTTTGAAAACAGGCATTAGGAAGCCAAATTTGAAAATCTAATGATGCAATCAATTGTAGCTTGGGGCTTTAAAATTAGTTGTGAAAAGAAAAAAATTCTAAAAAATTTTTTTCCTTACTTTTTTGAACAAAAACAATATGAAAAAAGCTCAATTTTTCAATATTGCCAAAACACCCATTAAAAAGCTAAATTTGAAAATCCAAATATGCAATTAATTGTAGCTTGGGCTTTTAAAATTAGTTGTGAAAAGAAAAAAATTCTAAAAATTGTTTTGGCTAAGTTTTTTGAAAAAATTAAATTCGTAGTAGTGCTAACTTGACGTTTTGAAAACAGGCATTAGGAAGCCAAATTTGAAAATCTAATGATGCAATCAATTGTAGCTTGGGGCTTTAAAATTAGTTGTGAAAAGAAAAAAATTCTAAAAAATTTTTTTCCTTACTTTTTTGAACAAAAACAATATGAAAAAAGCTCAATTTTTCAATATTGCCAAAACACCCATTAAAAAGCTAAATTTGAAAATCCAAATATGCAATTAATTGTAGCTTGGGCTTTTAAAATTAGTTGTGAAAAGAAAAAAATTCTAAAAATTGTTTTGGCTAAGTTTTTTGAAAAAATTAAATTCGTAGTAGTGCTAACTTGACGTTTTGAAAACAGGCATTAGGAAGCCAAATTTGAAAATCTAATGATGCAATCAATTGTAGCTTGGGGCTTTAAAATTAGTTGTGAAAAGAAAAAAATTCTAAAAAATTTTTTTCCTTACTTTTTTGAACAAAAACAATATGAAAAAAGCTCAATTTTTCAATATTGCCAAAACACCCATTAAAAAGCTAAATTTGAAAATCCAAATATGCAATTAATTGTAGCTTGGGCTTTTAAAATTAGTTGTGAAAAGAAAAAAATTCTAAAAATTGTTTTGGCTAAGTTTTTTGAAAAAATTAAATTCGTAGTAGTGCTAACTTGACGTTTTGAAAACAGGCATTAGGAAGCCAAATTTGAAAATCTAATGATGCAATCAATTGTAGCTTGGGGCTTTAAAATTAGTTGTGAAAAGAAAAAAATTCTAAAAAATTTTTTTCCTTACTTTTTTGAACAAAAACAATATGAAAAAAGCTCAATTTTTCAATATTGCCAAAACACCCATTAAAAAGCTAAATTTGAAAATCCAAATATGCAATTAATTGTAGCTTGGGCTTTTAAAATTAGTTGTGAAAAGAAAAAAATTCTAAAAATTGTTTTGGCTAAGTTTTTTGAAAAAATTAAATTCGTAGTAGTGCTAACTTGACGTTTTGAAAACAGGCATTAGGAAGCCAAATTTGAAAATCTAATGATGCAATCAATTGTAGCTTGGGGCTTTAAAATTAGTTGTGAAAAGAAAAAAATTCTAAACAATTTTTTTCCTTACTTTTTTGAACAAAAACAATATGAAAAAAGCTCAATTTTTCAATATTGCCAAAACACCCATTAAAAAGCTAAATTTGAAAATCCAAATATGCAATTAATTGTAGCTTGGGCTTTTAAAATTAGTTGTGAAAAGAAAAAAATTCTAAAAATTGTTTTGGCTAAGTTTTTTGAAAAAATTAAATTCGTAGTAGTGCTAACTTGACGTTTTGAAAACAGGCATTAGGAAGCCAAATTTGAAAATCTAATGATGCAATCAATTGTAGCTTGGGGCTTTAAAATTAGTTGTGAAAAGAAAAAAATTCTAAAAAATTTTTTTCCTTACTTTTTTGAACAAAAACAATATGAAAAAAGCTCAATTTTTCAATATTGCCAAAACACCCATTAAAAAGCTAAATTTGAAAATCCAAATATGCAATTAATTGTAGCTTGGGCTTTTAAAATTAGTTGTGAAAAGAAAAAAATTCTAAAAATTGTTTTGGCTAAGTTTTTTGAAAAAATTAAATTCGTAGTAGTGCTAACTTGACGTTTTGAAAACAGGCATTAGGAAGCCAAATTTGAAAATCTAATGATGCAATCAATTGTAGCTTGGGGCTTTAAAATTAGTTGTGAAAAGAAAAAAATTCTAAACAATTTTTTTCCTTACTTTTTTGAACAAAAACAATATGAAAAAAGCTCAATTTTTCAATATTGCCAAAACACCCATTAAAAAGCTAAATTTGAAAATCCAAATATGCAATTAATTGTAGCTTGGGCTTTTAAAATTAGTTGTGAAAAGAAAAAAATTCTAAAAATTGTTTTGGCTAAGTTTTTTGAAAAAATTAAATTCGTAGTAGTGCTAACTTGACGTTTTGAAAACAGGCATTAGGAAGCCAAATTTGAAAATCTAATGATGCAATCAATTGTAGCTTGGGGCTTTAAAATTAGTTGTGAAAAGAAAAAAATTCTAAAAAATTTTTTTCCTTACTTTTTTGAACAAAAACAATATGAAAAAAACTCAATTTTTCAATATTGCCAAAACACCCATTAAAAAGCTAAATTTGAAAATCCAAATATGCAATTAATTGTAACTTGGGCTTTTAAAATTAGTTGTGAAAAGAAAAAAATTCTAAAAATTGTTTTGGCTAAGTTTTTTGAAAAAATTAAATTCGTAGTAGTACTAACTTGACGTTTTGAAAACAGGCATTAGGAAGCCAAATTTGAAAATCTAATGATGCAATCAATTGTAGCGTGGGGCTTTAAATTAGTTGTCAAATGAAAAAAATTCCAAAAATATATTTTCTCAAAAAAACTATAAATTCCACAAAAAAAATCTTTAGTGAATTATATAGGTATGTATGTATAGGTTTAAGTAGTAGGTACTATTTAAAAAAATAATAAATAAATCTGCAATTAATTATTTCGTACATGTTCGTTCCCATCTGACCTCTACAAAAATTCCACGTTAGTTCTATAGTTCCTGATAGTTTTCCAAAATATTGCATTTTCTGTGAACAACAACTATAACTTTAGCGTTTTTATAAACGCCTTAAAGTATGCTACCTTGTTGTCTCTCCATTTTTTTAGGCCTTGTTCTATAGACTACATTTCATAGTATGTATCGAAGGGGGAGAGGTAGGAAGAGCGGTTTTAAACCTGACTTGCTATTAAGTTATTATTATTTTTATTGTTTTATTCATACTTTAGAATGTCAATTTTATGAAACTTGACCATTTTTATATTGCACTTCTTTAGACCACTGACGGTAGATATGTACGTGTCGAGATGTGGTACTTGTTCATTAAATGCATTTGCAGTCACAGCATTTAAGTGCCTGAAAGTATGCTATTTTGTTCAGCCTCCATTTTCTCCAGACCTTGTTCAATAGACTACAATTCGTAGTACGTATCGAAGGGGCAGAGGTAGGAAGATCGGTTTTACAATAAACGGATTTTCAAAAATGGGATGCTAACTTAACATAGAATATTAATTATTGAAATGTCAAAAGAAATATTTTTTTCTTATGATAGAGACATATCCAAAGAGTTCCTCATACCTAAAAAAGGGTTTAATTACATAACGGCATAAAAACAATTATATTAAAATCAATTTTTTAATAAAAAACCAAAGAGTTATATGAAACAGAAAAACATCTGGATTACAAACATTATACCTAATAAATTGAAACATAAAATCGACTGAATAGCATAAAAACGAGTATAGGTAATGTGTCCAATGTAAAATTAAAAGAAATTTAGTTTCTAACACTTTTCTAATAAAAATTATGATATTTTTTCTGTTATCAATTCATATTCATATAGTCACTTCCGTTAAACAAAGACATTACTTTACTGACAATTATAAATACTCATAACAAATAAATCAGACACCCATTCAACCCAAAATTTTTTTAAGAAAAAAAATTTAACCTGGTAACCTTAACAGAGAAAAAGTAAAAAAGGAGATGCAAGCCAACGGTAAAAAAAAACATTCAATACAAATACACACATAAAGAAGAAAAACAAGCAAAAGTTGGTAGGTAGTGCTACCGCATTTCATTTAAATGTTGCCTTATTTTTATTTATAAATCTGAATGATAAGTTATTAACTTTGTAACTATTGTTATCCATATGTACGTATATTATGAAATAAGAAAGCCTTCATTTAGAAACATAAATTCATGCAAACTATGTACCCACATAATATACATTTCATATTATTTGATCAACTCCTTTTCCATACAAAAAACTGATTTGCTTATAAATTCTAATGGTAACTCTTGTAAATATAAAGACTCGTTTGATCGTTAGATGGTCATGAATCATGAGCATGACAATGGGTATCGTCTATAGGTAATAGGTATACATAGGGAGGTTTGCGTGTTTCGCGCTTGTAGTGTGCAATCACATTCGCTAGACAATGGCTGCGTTCGAATTAAAGGCCGATGCCGTGCGTTCTATAGTTAATCATTGTTGTTAAGTCAAAAAATATTGTTGGAGTTTGATTGTTTGGATTTTTTTGTTTTTACACAAATCATTTTAGAAAGATTCGTTGTTAAATAAGTACTGAGAATATTTTGATATTCATTATCTATGAATTATGCTTTTTTCAAATGTCAAATTACAAAGAGAAAAGATCAATGAAAATCCTCGAAAATCCCTTAGGGGCGAGTTATAGCGAACAGGAAAATGGATCAGGAAAATTTTTCTGATGGATTATTTAGTAAGTTCTCGATCGATTTGAAACACATAAGCTGAAGTATTCGATGACAAATGACAATTTTAATGCACTATGTAAAAAAAAAAATTATTGAACGTAGGATTTTTGATAAAAAAGCATTTGTTTATTTTCCTGATGCAAGTTCATCAGGAAAACAAATAAATGCATTTTTATCAAAAAACCTTTGTTCAATCAGTTTTTTTTTTACATAGTGCATTAAAATTGTCATTTGTCATCGATTACTTCAGCTTATGTGTTTCAAATCGATCGAGAACTTACTAAATAATCCATCAGAAAAATTTTCCTGATCCATTTTCCTGTTCGCTATAACTCGCCCCTTAATTGAGTTTGGTAAAGTTCAGAGTTGTAATTTAATCTCTGAATAACATTGCGTTGTTGTTTAAATCTATTCTTCCTGCTTGTACAAGAGGTCCAACATTAATAATATATTTATATATTAATAACTATAATGCTCAAGTCTCGAATGTTCACTAGGAAGTGAGCGTTTTCCTTTTTTAATTCGGAACAGAGTATGAAATGTCAGACAGTAATTTTTTTTTGTCTTTTTAATTCATCCATAGAACATCAACATAGAATTGTCTTTGTTTTAAGTGTCACTAGTGTGGCATGTAAATTCAACAAATTTTTACAACCAAAAAAAAATCTTTAATTTTTGTTTTCTATTTTGTTAAATTTCATTCAACTCTTTATAATGTCACTAGACTCTTACAGTAAGAAATGTATTCAATTATTTTAATCATTTTGGTTTAACAAAAGGATATTTCATTGTTGTTATCGACTTTGTTAAACTTCATTCAGCTTTTTTTGTGATTTAAATGTCACAGTGGTGTTAATTCAACAGATTTTAAAAGCAAAAAGAACTTTCGTTTTGGTTATTAATTTTACTAATCTTCATTCACTTTTTATTGTCTTAATTGTCAACAAGTCTTACAAAAAAAATGTAACTACCTTTATCGATTTTTTTTACGATATTTTTGCTGTTTCTACACTTGAACAATACCCAAAAACTTTGAATCATATAAACTCGCAATTCAGCTCGGTAAAATTCACAGTTGAAGTGGAAATTGATAGAAAATTACCTTTCCTTGATCTTTGGCTTGAACGATCTTTAAATAATACAATTAAATTTAACATCTATCGAAAACCTACACAGACTAAACGGTATATAACAAGTGATTCATTTCATTGCTTCTCACAAAAATATGCTGCAATGAATTCAATGATCCATAGAATGTTAAATACTCCATTGAATGAAGAAGATTATAATGTAGAGTTCAATTACATTATGGATTGTGCGAGACTTAATGGTTTAAATGGAAAAATTATACAGAACACAACGAGAAAGAAAATACAACAAAAATTTAAAGAACAAAATACAACTCTCTTAAGTGAACAGCTGACATCTGAGCTTTCCGTTTCGAAATGGGCTAAAATGATATATTATCCCACTATCACAAACAAAATTTCTAATATTCTACGTAAACAAAAAATAAAATTAGCTTACAAGTCCAGTAGAACAATTAAAAATATGATTGAAAGCACCAAACAAAAAACTGACCAACTTGACAAATCTGGAATATACAAGCTAGAATGCAGCGGATGTAATGCAGTTTACATAGGGCAAACCTCTCGCTCACTCAAAAAGAGGTTTAGAGACCATCAACTAGATGTCCAAAACAAAACGGAAAAAACAGCTTTCGCTAAACATGTACAACAAGAGAATAATTTAATGGGGAGAGGAAGACGAAAACAAAAACCACACGGAGTAATGACTGATAATATAACATTGTTGAAAGAAGTACAGGGCTTTAGGCAATTGAATGTTTGGGAGTCGATCTACATAAACAAACTACATAACGTAGCGCTGAACGACAACTTTGGCTTTGCTGACTCATCGTTATTAAAAATTTGCAAATAAATCAGCTGTTTTGTGTTTTCATTAGTTGTTATGTAATTTGCTTTTGTGTTAAAAAGCTTTTTTTTTTTTTTTTTTTTTATAATTAATTTGTTTGCTCTTTGTAAGGTTTGAATATTGTAAAAGCTTTTTTAAGAAATCAAATTAAAGTCGATGGTGATTTGAGGATGGCTGTTTAGCCGAAACGCGTCATCAATAAAAATTTTATATAAGCAAGACTATAAGGCGTTTTTATTGACTTATTTCTTAATTCAATTATCAGTCTTGTTGGCCGAACTTCTTTATTTAATATAGTACTATAATGGTGGAAGTCGAATGGGGCGACATCTAATTTACCTATGCAACCCTTACTCTTTTTTTTTGCGGAGAGCTTATGGAGGTTTTAAATGATATTTATTATTATTTTTTGAATGCAATAATCCAAAAAATAGTCGACTCTTACCCCTACCACCAATTTTCGACGCTTAAAGACTCCCCAAATCGAATTTTACACCTCACAATTTGCAGCGCCACCACCAGGACCTTTGCAACCCTAAAAAAAAACTCGCCTTGATAGTACTATAGTTTTCATATACAAAGCTTGTATATGAAAACTATAGTACTATAATGGTGGAAGTCGAATGGGGCGACATCTAATTTACCTATGCAACCCTTACTCTTTTTTTTTTTGCGGAGAGCTTATGGAGGTTTTAAATGATATTTATTGATATTTTTTGGATGCAATAATCCAAAATATAGTCTACTCTTGCCCCTACCACCAATTTTCGACGCTTAAAAACTCCCCAAATCGAATTTTACACCTCACATTTTGCAGCGCCACCACCAGGACCTCTGCAACCCTAAAAAAAACTCGCCATGATAGTACTATAGTTTTCATATACAAGTGATTATCTGTATGACTATTTGGAGAATGGAAGTGATACATACTTTTAGGGGTTTATGTTTTTTTGGCCGTTGGCATTATGTATAACTAATATTTTTAAATATTCAAATTCTCATTTATATTTATTCAAACCATTTTTCTTTAATGTTTAATTATTTATTATATTTATAATTGTGCTAAGAGTTCAGAAGGGAAAAGAAGTAGGGAGTGTCGTGGTAACACTTCGTCGACGGGTCAAAGCTGGTTACCTCCGACCATCTTCGCGGCGATAACCAGGCACGAAATCGTGCAAACCACCTACAGAGCGCTCTTTAGGCAGGTACATTCGGGGCGATAGACAAGTGGTCTCAAAATAGTTAAGAGTGGCGAGGCCAAGCTTGACCGGTAACTTCGATAGTCGGCGGTTAGTGTGACGAGGCGCGTCTTTCTTTGGTTGTTAGAAATCTAAGAAACCACCCCAAGGTCCACCAACGATATTGACTTCCTGTTTTTTTTGTGTATTCTGAGTTCTTATTTTCATTTTTTTTTGTATTTGTTCAATTTAGTATCTCCTGTTGATTTTTGGTTCAAAATGTTGCTTTTCAAATTTTAATAACGTCGTAATTGTAAATCGGAATGAGCAATATCCATTTAGTCGTCATTTTCGCACCATGTTTAATTTAAATGCCTTGTTGTTAGTTTTTTTAATAATAAAATTTTAATTTTGTGAGCCACGCCAATTTTCATGTTTTATTGGGCTATATGAAAGTCCGTACTATGAATTGCTAGGGTTTTTGAATTTCAGAGGGGTGTGAAGGGAGGCGATATTATGACCGGTGAATAGTAAGCTACCGCCAGGACGAGGGCTTAAGGGGGGTCTGATGAAATTTTCACCATCCAGACTCCAAGGAGTGGTGAGGGTCGTGTACTCTGCGACTATCATCTAGCAGAGCCCTAAAAGTGTCGGCGAGTTAAAAAAAGGTTAAATTTGAGGAAAAATTTTTTGATCGTGTTGGCACGAAATTTAGTTTTGTAACGTGGTGAGGTTTCAAGGATTGGCAAGATCCCCCCCTATATCCGGCGAGCTAAGCAATGCCCCGCCAGCGTGCCACTGCCTATCCCTTGAGACATTCTTTCCCTATCCTAATCCGATTCCGTAACATCTTCCTGTGTTTTTTTTTTGATATCCGATGTCTTTTCCTGGTTTCCTTTTCCTTCAAACTTAATTTTCGTATCCCTAGTCCTCCACCAGTTGCCCCGTTACACTTAAGTGCATGGCTGTGCCGTCTGCCTGATTGACAACATACAATACACCCAGGATATTTTTGTCCGTCTCACGAAGGATTGGACATCTTCCAAGGAAGTGATATACAACTTCTTCCTGTGTTTTTTTTTTTGATATCCGGTGTCTTTTCCTGGTTTCCTTTTCCTTCAAACTTAATTTTCGTATCCCTAGTCCTCCACCAGTTGCCCCGTTACACTTAAGTGCATGGCTGTGCCGTCTGCCTGATTGACAACATACAATACACCCAGGATATTTTTGTCCGTCTCACGAAGGATTGGACATCTTCCAAGGAAGTGATATACAACTTCACGTTCGTTTAAATTGCACATACTACATAAAATAGGAAGGTCTTCTCGGTGCGGAATAAAATTGAGCTTTAAAAGTTCTCCCCTTGAACGGAACATCGTTGAAATCTCTTCTATGGTGAAACGGTCGTCGAAGTAGTTGCAGTCATGCATGGTGTAGTTTAGTTGGCTGTATAAGTTCCTATAAATTGATTCCATGGCTTGCTGTTCATAGCTAGCCCTCGCCTGCTCGTCCACACGTGCGATGAGTTGATACAAAGTGGACTTCCAGCTTCCTGTTTCTCTTACATCAAGATTTAGTTCATAATCATTGTTTAATGCTAGCTCCATCCATTCTTTGTACCAACTACTTTTTCTTTGTATTGTTTGGAGTGCAATTTTTTTGGCAAACGATGATTTGGCATGTTAACTATTTTTAAGATGCAATCAACTTGTATCTTAAAAGTTTTGACAAAAAGCTGCGACAGATCAGATTCCAACATTACCATATAATTTGGAGAGTTAGGAAGTAGATGAAAATTCCTTTTGATGTAGAATCGAAGAAGCTTCTCTACTGTCTCGTATTCTTTCCCACCCCAGACTTGTGCTCCGTAGAATAGTACCAATTCTGCTACTGCCTCAAATACCTTGTATTTGCTGCTGTGTGCCACATTTTGTTGCTTAAGCACCTTGTCCATGTCATATTGATGGCTGTTTTAGCTTGCATTTTTTGTGAACAACAACAACAACTTTAAGGCACTACCACCAATTGTTTTTTACGAATTAATTCTATATTAATTCGTTTATATTTTTATTTTTGGCCGGAAATATAGCTATTTCATGCTTGCCAGACAATCATCAGACTGCTTTTAGTGGTGCTGAGCTTTAATCCAATTTTTATTTGAAGAACACTTGAAATGAAAGAACAAATAAAAATTGGATTAAAGCTCAGCGCCACTAAAAGGAGTCTGATGATTGTCTGGCAAGCATGAAATAGCTATAACTCCGGCCAAAAATAAAAATATAAACGAATTAATATAAAATTAATTCGTAAAAAACAATTGGTGGTAGTGCCTAAAAGTTGTTGTTGTTGTTCACAAAAAATTCAATGCAATTGACGGAAGAATGGTTAAGTCTAATAAACTGACATTCTATGTACAAAATAGTTCAATAAAAATAATAATGTTTAAGCTTGCGTAAGTTTTTTTTGAAGATGTTTTTCCAAGATATTTATACTTCTTTACTAATTCAACCATTTCACCATTGAAAAACCATTTTTTGTTAGAGCAGGATCTTCCTCCTCCGTTTTTAAATATAAGTGCTTTTGACTTGATCAGATTAACGCTTAAGTTCCACAATCTACAATAGTCAAATAACCTGTTCATCATAAGCTGTAATGCCTGCGGTGTATACGCCAATATAACTTTATTGTCAGCAAAGAGTAACGCTTAAATCTGGATTCCAGCGTATTCTATACCCCCGGGTAGGCTGTTGACTAAATCCTCTATAAACAGCGCAAACAAACTGGGACTGAGAGCACATCCTTGTCTTACTCCTGTCTGAGTTTGAAACCATTCTGAGACTTCTCTTCCATTCCATACTCATAAATGATTGCACCTTTAAATTGTTGAGGAATTACTCCATACTCATAAATTTCGTTGAATAGGATTGTCAGCGTTGCACACAGCTTGTTTGATCTGTATTTAAAGAATTCAGATGATACCTTGTCTGAGCCCGCCGCCTTTCCATCGTTAAGGTTATTAACTGTCAGAATGACTTCTGGATCGGTTATAGGTTTTTCCAGGATATCATTCCATAACCCAGGTGTACTGTAGTGCCATACGTTTGGATTATTCGCAGTTGAACTTAATACTTTTTCAAAATGTAGCTTTAATGTACTTGTGCTTAGGTCTCTACTGATTACATACTGTCTACCATTAATTCTACGGACCAGGCTCCAGAATTCGAATGAATTTCTAGCTTGTGACAATTTCTTGGCTTTAGCTTCTTGAAATATCATCTTTTTATGACTGCACAGTTTTTTAAAACTCGTTTGCCTTTATGTAGAGATCTTTCGTGTATCCGTTGTTGAACTTGCGAAATGCTTTTAGCCATGCATAAGATATCTTTCTCGTCTTCATACACTCCTCATCAAACCATGGTTTCTTAAAGGTGATTGGTATTCTGGATTGACTTCCGACTGGATATGCCTGTTTTATTGCTTGATCCACTTGCATTAAGTTTGTGATCTCATGTTCTTCAAAATATGTATCTAGGTTTCTTCTATATGTGTCAGCTTTTGAGTTCTTCCAGATAATTTTCGGTACTAGCATCATCTCTACATTTTCGCCATTTTCAGCTTCTATTTCGTTCAGTGTAACTGCAATTGGCATTTGGTCAGAATATGGAACCTGCAGCACCTCAAAATCAGATATATATCTACTCCATTCGCCCGAGAAGAAGCTATAGTCGATTACGGATGCACCTTGGTTTCCCACAAACGTAAATTCCACTTCCTGATCACTTGAACTGGTTCCATTTTGTACACGCAATCCAAATGAATTACAGAGATCCATTAACTTGTTGCCTCTCGCATTATTTGTTGTATCCTTCGACTTTCGGTTTATTCCAGCTATTCCGTTTTCTGAACCACTTACTTCACATACTCTTGCGTTTAGATCACCAATTAGCAGAGTATTGCATAGTTCTCCACATAAGAGCACTTCTTTGAGGTTTTCAAGATCTCTATCCCAATGGTTGCAATTCAAATACGTTAGAAGTATATGAAACTTTATCTCATCGAAATTCATTGTAATATAAGTCGTATCACCAAATAGTTCGTACAATCATTTATAATTATTTATCATTGTTTTCTTAAAACCTAAGATACATCCTCCACTAGCTCTTCCTTTATTGTGTGTTTTTATCGCAGGTATTATTTTAACTTCATAATTTTCAAACTTGTTAACGTAATTAACGAGGCATTTATCAGTAAGATAAGTTTCATACAGAAAAAATACATCATATTTGTTAATAAAACTATACAAATTATTGAATATTGACTTATTTCCTAAACCAGCAATATTATATGATATAATTTTTAAATTATTTAACTTAACATTTGTATTATATTTATTTTTATTTATATTAAGACAGACGGCATTATAATTAAAAATAATGATGCGATACCGCATTACTACTTGAAGCGGGACAACCGCCCGCGGTCGCATTCAATGTGCTTCCACCTTTATTATTAGTTCCACATTCATCATCGCAGCCATTGAATAAGAAGTACGGGAAGAGGCATATCGAGAAAAAGTGAAGTAGTTTTCATAATTGTGTGAGTTACACAAACACAAATGCATTGACACAGGGTTGGAGTGAAAGTGAACGGCTATTTGCTGAGAAACACGCCACAAAATCACCACCTTCCAAAGCCAACGACAACATATTTTGAAATATTTTTTTTTGCTATTGAAAACAAGGAGTAAGTACCTCGTTTGACCAACCCAAATCCATCACGGGAGTACTCGCCAATGAAGTCAGTCAGAGGGCAGCAACGACAATCACCTTAGGAGGCGCAAAATTCATCTTAACCCAGAAGACCAGCCCAGAAGCGAAACCCAAGATAGTTTGTTTTATACGTCCATAGACGAACAACCAGAGCGTGCGACGACGGCAGCTCTAACAGGCCAGCCATAATCATCAAAAATAGAAATTTTAAGAACGAAATAAATACTGAAACAACACAAAACAACTTTAATAACTACAAGTTCACCTACACCTTAACTAAAATAACATCAAGACCTTACAGCATATTAGCAGTTACACACAACACCTACAACACCCAAAGGTGACGTACAACAGATACCGACTTCGTCTATCAGCAGCTTTATCCAACAACGAACAATAATATCAACATTAAACAACAAGAACACCAGACAGCACGAACATATGGTTTTATTTGTTAATTTTGATAAAAGCTAAGTATACCTACTTGCAATCGAATTATTTTCAATTTTATTTGATATAAAAATAACAGTTTCATAAAATCATTCCATTAAATAGTATAAAAAAAAGAAAGAGATCGAAACGAAAAACAAACAAAAAAAAAAATAAATAAATAGAATAAGAATTATTTGATAAAAAAAACAAGAAAAAATAACCTAAAGTAACTTTAATTAAACAGAAAGAAAAAAAACGTTAAAACTTAAGAAAAAGAAAAACTTAAGAAAATTAAAATTAAATTGATCTAGATTAAGTTATATTTTTAAGTAGATTTTAATAGGGTTTATTTTTGTAAAGCGAAAAGATTAAAATTCTTTCAAATATTTTACTTATATTCTATTTGATACACAATATATCATATTTTCGCCAAGACACCTCAACATTCGACGGCATAATCATAAACTCCATCAATCATCAATTCATTTTTTTGGGAATAAGAATCACTCAAAGTATGCAACGAAAAAAGGAGAGCATACTTTTAGGAGTGTACTATTAAATCAAAATAATTTTCTTTAATAAATAAATATTATTAGAACTAAAAAGCTTAATTAATCGGAACTAAATTTAAAATATAATGTACCTGAAAGATACTAAAAAAAAGGAAATTAATGAAAATTTAATTTTAAATTAATAATATAATAATGTTAGATTAATAATTTATGAAAGATATACCTAATTGCATAGGACCTTTATTTATGTAAGGGTTTATTTATTATTTTTTTTTTAGATTATATTAAATTTTTTATCATTACTGTTAAATTTCTCTTTTATAATTAAATTACATAAATCTTATATAATTGTTAACATAAATCTTAAGTGCATGGCTGTGCCGTCTGCCTGATGGACAACATACAATACACCCATCTTCCAAGGAAGTGATATACAACTTCACGTTCGTTTAAATTGCACATACTACATAAAATAGGAAGGTCTTCTATGGTGAAACGGTCGTCGAAGTAGTTGCAGTCATGCATGGTGTAGTTTAGTTGGCTGTATTGTATAAGTTCCTATAAATTGATTCCATGGCTTGCTGTTCATACCTAGCCCTCGCCTGCTCGTCCATACGTGCGAGATCAAGATTTAGTTCATAATCATTGTTTAATGCTAGCTCCATCCATTCTTTGTACCAACTACTTTTTCTTTGTATTGTTTGGAGTGCAATTTTTTTGGTAAACGATGATTTGGCATGTTAACTATTTTTAAGATGCAACCAACTTGTATCTTTAAAGTTTTGACAAAAAGCTGCGACAGATCAGATTCCAACATTACCATATAATTTGGAGAGTTAGGAGGTAGATGAAAATTCCTTTTGATGTAGAATCAAAGAGGCTTCTCTACTGTCTCGTAATCTTTCCCACCCCAGACTTGTGCTCCGTAGAATAGTACCGATTCTGCTACTGCCTCAAATACCTTGTATTTGCTGCTGTGTGCCACATTTTGTTGCTTAAGCACCTTGTCCATGTCATATTGATGGCTGTTTTAGCTTGCGTTGGTTTTTTTTGAAGATGTTTATCCATTTTTAGATTTTTAGTGAACAGTATACCAAGATATTTATACTTCTTTACTAAATCAACCATTTCACAATTGAAAAACCATTTTTTGTTAGAACAGGATCTTCCTCCTCCATTTTTAAATATAAGTGCTTTTGACTTGATCAGATTAACGCTTAAGTTCCACAATCTACAATAGTCAAATAACCTGTTCATCATAAGCTGCAATGCCTGCGGTGTATACGCCAAAATAATTTTATTGTCAGCAAAGAGTAACGCTTAAATCTGGATTCCAGCGTATTCTATACCCCCGGGTAGGCTGTTGACTAAATCCTCTATAAACAGCGCAAACAAACTGGGACTGAGAGCACATCCTTGTCTTACTCCTGTCTGAGTTTGAAACCATTCTGAGACTTCTCTTCCATTCCATACTCATAAATGATTGCACCTTTAAATTGTTGAGGAATTACTCCATACTCATAAATTTCGTTGAATAGGATTGTCAGCGTTGTACACAGCTTGTTTGATCTGTATTTAAAGAATTCAGATGATACCTTGTCTGAGCCCGCCGCCTTTCCATCGTTAAGGTTATTAACTGTCAGAATGACTTCTGGATCGGTTATAGGTTTGTCCAGGATATCATTCCATAACCCAGGTGTACTGTAGTGCCATACGTTTGGATTATTCGCAGTTGAACTTAATACTTTTTCAAAATGTAGCTTTAATGTACTTGCGCTTAGGTCTCTACTGATTACATACTGTCTACCATTAATTCTACGGACCAAGCTCCAGAATTCGAATGAATTTATAGCTTGTGACAATTTCTTGGCTTTAGCTTCTTGAAATATCATCTTTTTATGACTGCACAGTTTTTTAAAACTCGTTCGCCTTTATGTAGAGATCTTTCGTGTATACGTTGTTGAACTTGCGAAATGCTTTTAGCCATGCATAAGATATCTTTCTCGTCTTCATACACTCCTCATCAAACCATGGTTTCTTAAAGGTGATTGGTATTCTGGTTTGACTTCCGACTGGATATGCCTGTTTTATTGCTTGATCCACTTGCATTAAGTTTGTGATAAAAAATAAAAAATATGAATGAATTAATAGAAAATTAATTCATACAAAACAATTGGTGGTAGTGCTTTAAGTTGTTGTTGTTGTTCACAAAAATTCAATGAAATTGACGGAATAAAGAATGGTCAAGTCTAATAAACTGACATTCTATGTACATGTGTACACTTAAAAATAAAATATAAATAAGAATAAATTGTGACTGTCCAGTGGCCGATTCTTCCGAAACTCTCCCCCTTTGATACGTACTACGATATGTAGTCTATCGAAGTAAGGCATGGAGAAAACATGGAGGCGGAACAAGATAGCATACTTTAAGGCGTTTATAAAAATGCTGTGACTCCAAATGCATTTGATGAACAAGTACGATATCTGGACACGTAGCATCAGTGGTCTGAAGTGGTGTAGTGCGTAAGTGCACATGACTACAAAGACTGAGCAGATCTGATATGCATGGATTCGAATCCTACAAGTGTTCTTCAAATAAAATTGGATTAAAGCTCAGCACCACTAAGGAGTCTGATGATTGCCTGGCAAGCATGAAATAGCTATAACTCCGGCCAAAAATAAAAATATAAATGAATTAATAGAAAATTAATTCATACAAAACAATTGGTGGTAGTGCCTTTAAGTTGTTGTTGTTGTTCACAAAAATTCAATGAAATTGACGGAATAAAGAATGGTCAAGTCTAATAAACTGACATTCTAGGTACATGTGTACACTTAAAAATAAAATACAAATAAGAATATATTGTGACTGGTCCAGTGGCCGATTCTTCCGAAACTCTCCCCCTTTGATACGTACTACGATATGTAGTCTATCGAAGTAAGGCATGGAGAAAACATGGAGGCGGAACAAGATAGCATACTTTAAGGCGCTTATAAAAATGCTGTGACTCCAAATGCATTTTATGAACAAGTACGACATCTGGACACGTAGCATCAGTGGTCTGAAGTGGTGTAGTGCGTAAGTGCACATGACTATACAGACTGAGCAGATCTGATATGCATGGGTTCGAATCCTACAAGTGTTCTTCAAATAAAATTGGATTAAAGCTCAGCACCACTAAGGAGTCTGATGATTGCCTGGCAAGCATGAAATAGCTATAACTCCGTCCAAAAATAAAAATATAAATGAATTAATAGAAAATTAATTCATACAAAACAATTGGTGGTAGTGCCTTTAAGTTGTTGTTGTTGTTCACAAAAATTCAATGAAATTGACGGAATAAAGAATGGTCAAGTCTAATAAACTGACATTCTATGTACATGTGTACACTTAAAAATAAAATATAAATTTGTGATCTCATGTTCTTCAAAATATGTATCTAGGTTTCTTCTATATGTGTCAGCTTTTGAGTTCTTCCAGATAATTTTCGGTACAAGCATCATCTCTACATTTTCGCCATTTTCAGCTTCTATTTCGTTCAGTGTAACTGCAATTGACATATGGTCAGAATATGGAACCTGGAGCACCTCAAAATCAGATATATATCTACTCCATTCGCCCGAGAAGAAGCTATAGTCGATTACGGATGCACCTTGGTTTCCCACAAACGTAAATTCCACTTCCTGATCACTTGAACTGGTTCCATTTTGTAGACGCAATCCAAATGAATTACAGAGATCCATTAACTTGTTGCCTCTCGCATTATTTGTTGTATCCTTCGACTTTCGATTTATTCCAGCTATTTGGTTTTCTGAACCACTGACTTCACCTACTCTTGCGTTTAGATCACCAATTAGCAGAGTATTACATAGTTCTCCGCATAAAAGCACTTCTTTAAAGTTTTCAAGATCTCTATCCCAATGGTTGCAATTCAAATACGTTAGAAGTATATGAAACTTTATCTCATCGAAATTCATTGTAATATAAGTCCTATCACCAAATAGTTCGTACATGCATTTATAATTATTTATCATTTGTTGTGGACGCCCGAACACAGCCTTTCCTGTGCAATAAATAAATGAAAACCGAGCCTTAGGTCTTCGATGCTATTCTAGGGCCCCCTAGTTGTCAAAGTAGGAATTAAGTTGTGAGAGGTTGGAGGAGCACATCCGAAATGTCAAATGAGGGATGGAGGAGAGAATCTTAGAACTTATATAATGACAGGTTATAAATACAAAAATAATAATTAGCGGATAGATTGGATCGTATGACCTGAATAATGTGGGAGGAGGAATAACCGAACCAAGTCTGATGATTCTCGTACGGCAAATTGCTGTCTGACAACCTAGAGTCATAATGAAAATTTCCTCCGGCGATCGAACAAGAGCGATACGTCACCGCGCTCTTCTGTAAATTGTACAGTACCTACTATACAAAAATAAAAGATACTTTTACCTAATATACGGTGTGTGGTGATATATTTGATCTTTTTTTTTTATAAGCTTATTTTTTTCTCCTTTTTGGTTTCGATAAAATCTTAACTTACTTTTTCTATTTAACTTGAAATATAGCACTATACTATACTTACGTGTTCGAGCCTTTAAGAATTTGAATTTGTGAATAAAACACACTTTAAATAAAATATAAAAAAAAAAAAAAAGAAAAAAAACACTATAGGGTGAGTTTGAAAACTAAACGTTTTTTTTATTAAAATGGTGCTTAAAACGTGAATAAATTTTACATAGGTTACCTATCTATCTGTTAAAATTTGGCGGTTCCAGGTGACCAGTGAAGGACTGGACCGCCACAACATTTTTTTTGTTTGCCCGTTGGAATCCATTCTTTGGAACCTGGCTTTCCACCTGCCTCCTGATCTCTTTGCTGGACCCATCTTTGGCTAAAACATCACCTTATAGTATCCATGAGAATACCATCGTACTACCCATCTGCTAAGCGTTTCTCTGGAGTGTGCTATATATCTGGTGCTCTGCTATTACCCACCACATCTCTAACGCGAGAATTAGTGGATTCGAATTTACCCTCTCGCAACGCTCCCCACTGTATTTTGGTGACTTCAAGTCGTATCAAAGATAAAAGTTCCACGCAGTGAGTCTGAAAACAAAAAAAAAAGGAAACCAGGTACATTATAAGAAAAATTATAAAATAGTGTTTTGTGCAAAAAAAAAAAAAGAAGGAATTGATTTCGCCACTTTTCCGTCTCGATAAAATTGGAACTAGACGCAAAAGACGGATATAAAGTTACCGTGGTTTTAAGAACCGACCCCACCAGAAAAGGATTTCTGGTAACTACTCATAATAAAAAAAAAAAAAATTAACGTATTCAACCATTCAATGATTTTTCTGTTAAATTTAAGTGGCGTTTAAGTTTTATTGGTCAAAATAATTAAGTTTTTTTTTATATATATATAAATTTACTCTATTTTTGTGTTTATAGTTTAAATAATTAAATTTCAGAGACATTTACCTTATTTTTGTAAGTGATAGGAAGTGTTTCCTAGGGTTTTTTTTTTGGTCCGCGGTTCGTAAAATATTTTTAAACAATCAGTACCCCTCTAAAGAGCTCTATCGAGGTAGGGAATTTTACTCTCGCCAAAATACAATTTAGCCATTTGGAAGGTGCCAAAAAGGGTACCATAAATAATTGTCTTGGGAAACTCCTCGTCGTCACATTTTTATTTGTTTTTCCTTTGCTTTTCTTTTGTTTTCAGTTTGATTTGTTAAATTTTTCAATAAGCTTATAGGTATCTGAAAAGATATCTTAAAATTCCTATTTAAAAATAATTTCAACTTAAATTTTACTTTTATGGAAATTCCATTCTTTTCTTTAATGTACCTTTTTGGTTTGTTCGTTATTTTCTTGATACTTTCAATAAACTTCAAACGCCTATGTGGATGAAATTTTGGTGTTTTCTTGTTTCGCGTGATCGAAACATGATTTATTGAAGACAAACTTTACAGGGGTGTGGATGGTAGCCAATTTCTTTCGGTGAAGATGGTGTGACCGGAACATGGTCATCGTCATATTTGGGGAAATCCACATTTTTGCCAATGGATTTCTTGGTTGGGTGGGTTGGCAACGCTGCAACAACATCAGCAGCGCCCTTGAAGTGGTGATCGTCCGTCCGACGTCACTTTTTAGTTTATTTTTCTCTGGCCTGATGTATGTTTTGTTGCTGGTGAGGCTAGGTTTCGGGGGCAAGATCCCCCCCATTCCGGCGAGCTAACTGCCGAGCCCCGCAAGCAGGCCACGTCCTCCGGAACTTAGCATTCCACTTCCCTTTCCTTTTTCCAAACTGTTCCCAGCCCATTTTCCTACCTCTTCCTTTTTCCTGCCCTACCATTATCCAACGCATCCCATCCTCTTGCCTCGCAACAAATGGCGCCCAACGTCTTAGCTTTTTTTGTCAAGATTTTTTGTAGTTTTCGTTTTTGTGAAGTTCAAACCAAACTTACGGTGGATTTTCAAACTCGTAAGTCTACGTCAGGAAAGTCTTAGACATACCGAGACGTATCGCGACGAGGATTGGAAGTCCACAGTGAAGGCGGTTAATGTGTGTTTTTCGCTCTCTTTATCCAAAATTGTGGTGACCTTTTAGGGTTCGTAAGTCTTCACTAGGAAGGTCTATGACACACTTAGTGAATTGCGACGAATTTCTGGAAGGGGAACTACAACAGCGGTTAAAGAGTGCATTTCTTTCCTTTTTCTCTTCTCTTCCACAGGACTTGGTGCAAGTTTTTGGATTCGTATGTCTTCACCAAGAAAGTCTAAGACGTACTTAGGTGAATTGCGACGAATTCCGAAGGTTTGCAACGACAACAGTTACTTTTCTTATGTCTTGTTTTACCCTTTTTTTTTCCTTATCCCAAATTTCACTTTTCTTTCCAAATTTTCAGTTTCTTTCCTAGTTCGTCAAAGTGTTTAAGATTTCGTTTTGGACGCCGTTACCATGATTGACGAGTCGTCGATCATCGAAGCTCCGTTCAACTCAATGCTTATTTTTTTTATGAGTTTTTTTTTCTCATTGTTTTTGTTTCGTTTCCCTCTCCGATTCAGGTCTTTTAGCAAAGTCCCAACGACTGCCTAGAATCGCGGGATCAGTGAGGAAAACAACTTCTTGTCTTTTGTCTTTTTTCTACTTCCTTTCCCACCTCACTACTTCAAGGGATTCACTTTTGGTCCGTCTGATGTCTTACATTTCAAAGATGCCATCAGTAAGGTCGCACCATGACGCTAAGAGTCCACCGAAGACGCTACTTGAAGCACCCCGTATTCATATGAAAAAACCATCCAAAAACCAAACACATTCAGAAAATTTACATTCTGAAAATACAAATTTTTTAAAGTAAATAATTTTTTTTCTTCTTCTGCGTAATAATACTTTGAAGAAAACATTTTTTTCTACGTTTAATTGTTTTTTTTTTATATTTCGTTCAGTTTTTTTTGTCTTTACAAGACTTTTTCTATGTTTATTTTATAATCGTTATTGAATATAATCGTTTTTGTACGAAACAAAAACTTTGCCATATTCAACAACGATATTATTAATTAAGGGAAATGTACCTTATTTATTTTTTGTTACTTTTAAGCTACGGTTTTTCTAAGGAAAAAGCGTTTTCTTAATAAAACTCACTTTTCGTTTTCAGTTTTTTTTCGTTGTTAGTTTTTTTTGTTAATTATTTTTTTTTGTTAGAAGTTTTTTTTTTTGCAAACTTCTTTTTGATTTTCTTTATCGTTTTTTTTTTTTTTGTCAACCAATAAATCAAAATGGCTACCAACAATAAAGATGAGGATGATCGCATCAACAGAATAATTAGAGAAGCAGAAATTGAAGAAGGTGCCAGATTGACTAGGTCAGTTAGCCAGCAATTAGACGACAGTGAAAGGCGTCGGGTTATGTACACTCCTCTCACATTCGAACGGCATTACCGATCCACATCTAATGTACCGGTTAGTACTTCGAACATTCCTGTTAGTTCTATCGATTCGGTTTCTCCTCCATCCTTCAGCAGCATTAGTGGTTTAGGGGCTGAAGCATTACCACCTCGTACGAGTTTCGGAACACATAACGAAACTGTTATTCCTAATATACGTAGGGTACCCATTTCTAGGCCAGCTAGAGAAAATTTGCTCAACAGCGGTGGCTCTAGAGATATCTTAGAGAGCTTAACTAAAATACCTCCACCAACCAGAAGACCCGAAAAGCGAACAGTTTCTGAAGACCTGAAGGCTTATATCAATCTAGCCATTGTAGATGCTTTTACTTCTTACAAAGATTCGGTACAAAATGAAGTTACCAAGACATTAAAAGATGAAATCCAACATCAGCTTGGAGGGCTCCTTAGAGAGTTGAATCTAGGATCCTCTCAGTCAAATACGGGTACAGTGCCAAAACCACCAGCTCCCTCTTACAACTTTCCTCCTCCAGTGAATCCACATCCTCCGCAGCGTCCTCAGCCCGATCAAAGCAGAAGTGCTTTTGTGCCTCCGGCACAGCAACGAAGAAGACCACAAGAACCGTTGAGGCGAAGCCAGGATAGGATATCACAACCTGAAGTTCAACTAGAGGATTTCTATGCGCCGCAGAGAAATCCATATTATCCACAAAACAATTATGGTTATCAAACTCCTTTTCAACCCCACTGGATGTCTTCAGGATACAAGGCTCCAATTAAAATCAACAAATAGGGGTTGAAATTTGAAGCTCAACCAGATAAGATGACTGTTGAAGATTTTGTCTTTCGCCTTGAGACATTGCAGAGCCAATACGGTTGTCCTTGGGCAGAAATACTGAGAGATTTCCATCTCTTGCTTGGAGGAAACGCTCATGACTGGTTCTGGCAATCGTTTCATCGAAATAATCATCGACCTGACTGGCCGACGTTAAAAGATGCTTTGCTACGCCAATTTAAGAACAACCGTTCCGATTATGATATAATGCGCGATCTGATGGATCGTAGACAAGGTTTTTCGGAAAATATTGATGATAACTTGGCGGCAATAAGCAAAATTAAGTCTCAGTTACGCATTCCGATTCCAGATGTTGAGTTGGTGAAGATCCTCAAAAAGAATCTGAACGAGAAAGTCGTGACTCTAGTGTATCCGATGCCAATCTATACCATGGATCAGCTAAGGAACGCCTGCAAGGATGTGGAGTCAGCCTTCCCGAAGAAAGAACGTGACTTCTCAAAACCAACGAAGCCACCGGGAAGATATATGGTCAACGAGCTAGAATACGAGGACCAGTACCAATATCAGCCTACTGAAGAACATATAGCAGCATATCAGTTCGGAGGTACCCGTCCAAAACTGCCCCCTCGTAAATATGCTGACCCTTCCAGCTTGGTGTGCTGGAACTGTAAGACACAAGGCCACACCTACTTTGAATGCGAATCCGAAACACTAAATTTGTTCTGCTATAAGTGCGGACTAGAAGGAGTAAAAACTCCGCGCTGCAAGCGATGTAACCCGGGAAACCAATCGCTGAACGCGAAGGCTCTGGGGGATTCGCGTTCGATACAAGATTAGAAACCCCAAATGTTCCAAAATTTCCGGTTGTTGATGCTGCTACAAAATCAAAAGAAAGTCCCCTAATAACCTAGGGCCATAATACCAATATCTCCATTTTAAAGCGAAATGAAAACGAAATTATGAATATAGAAAGTCCAATTAAACCAAATTTATTTAATATTAAACCGATACATGTTAGAATCGAAGAATACTATCGTGTTAGAGATAGGATTTTTAATAATAAAGTTCATTCCCCTTCCAAAAAAGTTCTTAAAGCAAGGAAAAGATTTAAAATAAGAAAAGAATTAAAAAAACGTAAAGCTTCCACAGTAATAAATTTGTCTTCAGACCCCCGACCTTACGCAAAAATAAAATTAAAAGATAAAGAAGTCCTAGGATTGTTAGACAGTGGCGCAAGTGTCAGCATCCTAGGGAAAAACTGTATGAAATTAGTCGAAGAACTTAAAGTCCCAATTATATCATTACACTCAGGTGTAAAAACAGCTGACGGTAAGAGTCAGTCGATAGTTGGTAAAGTCCAAATAAAAATAAATTATAAAGATAAAGAAGATGAAATAACGTTCTACCTTGTTCCAAACCTAGATCAAGAAATTTACCTCGGAGTAGATTTTTGGAAATCGTTCCAACTCGCTCCGAACATTATAAGTTCGATCACGTTAATTGATGAAGCAGATCTCTCGAACGCTCACCAGTTGAACGCTGATCAGCAGGCCAGACTGAATGCAGTCAGACAGAGATTTCTGTGTTTCGACCGGGATGGTCTTGGAAAGACGACGCTCATGGAGCACGTGATAGATACCGGGGATGCACTCCCTGTGAAACAGCGTCACTACCCTGTTTCACCAGCGATACAAGCCATTTTGTATGAAGAGTTAGACCGGATGTTGAGACTCGGCGCTATTGAGGAGAGCGAGAGTCCGTGGTGTTCGCCAGTGGTTCTCTTGCGAAAACCAGGCAAAAATCGACTTTGTCTGGATTCTCGCAAGGTGAACTCACTGACGAAGAAAAACGCGAATCCTCTCCCCCATATCGACGGGATCACCAGCCGGCTACCAGATACTATCTACATTAGTAATATAGATCTCAAGGAAGCATTCTGGCAAATACCGTTGGAGAAACAGAGTAGGGAAAAGACTGCCTTTGCGGTACCGGGAAGACCCTTGTACCAGTTTACTGTCATGCCTTTTGGGTTGTGCAATGCAGCCCAAAGATTATGCCAGTTGATGGACAAGGTTATTCCTGCACGACTTAGGGATCGTGTCTTCGTCTATCTGGACGATTTGCTGATTGTAGCGCCGGATTTCGAGACGCATATCACCTTGTTTAGCGAAGTAGCCGACTGCTTACGCAGAGCGAATCTCACCATCAACATGAACAAATCCAAGTTCTGCTTCAAAGAGCTGAAGTATTTGGGGTTCATAGTTGGTGGTGGGAAATTGAAAACCGATCCTGCCAAAGTGGAGGCGATTGTGGACTTCCCAGTTCCCAAAACCGCTAGACAGGTTCGGAGGCTACTTGGAATAGCAGGGTGGTATCGGAAATTCATTAAAGATTTCTCGAGTCTGACTGCACCCCTGACGGACCTGTTGAAGAAAGGCAAAAAGTTCGAAATGACGGAAGAAGAACTGAGAGCGTTCGAGAATCTGAAAAAGTCTTTAACAACAGCACCAGTTCTGACACGTCCTGATTTTTCAAAAAAATTCTACGTCCAGTGCGATGCATCGGATGTGGGAATCGGGGCCGTGTTGTTTCAAAAAAATGACGAGGACGAAGAAGTTCCGTTAGCCTTCTTTTCGCAAAAGTTTAATAAAAGCCAGAGGAACTACAGTGTGACCGAGAAGGAGTGCATGGCAGCGGTGATGGCTGTGCAAAAATTCAGGCCGTATGTCGAGGGCATGGATTTTACGGTGATCATCGACCACTCAAGTCTTAAATGGCTAATGAGCAGGAAAGACTTGAGTGGTAAGCTCGCAAGGTGGAGTCTGTTGCTGCAATCTTATGCCTTCGACATACAGCATCGAAAGGGCAGCGTGAATGTAGTTCCAGACACTCTTTCTCGGGTATACGTAGATGCTCTGGATATAGAAGAAGTAGCACCTCTTATTGACTTAAACTCTGATGAATTCAAATCTGATGAATACCTCAGCTTGATCGAAACAATTAAGAATAATTCAGATGAACTCCCAGATCTGAAAGTCGAAGACGACTTTGTGTATAAACGCGCATTTAGAAGAATAGGAGAAGAAGTTATGCTAGAGCATTCTTGGTTACTTTGGGTACCTTCGGGATTAACCGTACAAATTATAAGCAATGCCCATAATCCCCCAAAAGCAGCTCATGGTGGCGTCGCCAAAACCCTATTTAGAATTAGGCAAAACTTCCATTGGCCAAACATGACCGTGCAAGTGCGCGAATATGTATCTAATTGTTCCGTGTGCAAAGAGTGTAAGGCTTCAAGTCAAGTATCTCGTCCCCCTATCGTCAACTCCTATTGTTCTGATCGTCCATTCGAAAAACTTTATATAGATTTCTTAGGTCCATATCCCCGCTCAAAATCTGGGAATGCGTTCATATTTGTTGTCCTAGACCATATGTCAAAATTTGTTTTCCTAAAAGGTTTGAAACACGTGAACACAACTAGTGTTATTAAGTTTTTACACCATAAGGTGTTCAACATGTTCGGTGTTCCTCGCTTAATCCATTCTGATAATGGAAAACAATTTCTTTCGAAAGAATTTCAAAACTTTCTTAAAAAGTACGGAATCACCCATATGAGGACAGCGAACTATGCACCCCAAGCAGCTATCCGCGCATACCTCAAAACAGATCAACGGGATTGGGACTATTATCTAAGTGATATAGCATGTGCCCTGCGGAGTGCAGTTCATAGTTCTACCGGAGTATCTCCATACTTTGCATTGTTCGGAACGAACATTATGATGCACGGTAGCTGCTATGAACTGGCACAAAAGTTAGAGGCGGTTGACGACAACGAGTTGTTGATACTTCCCCGGCGAGATCGATTGGAGTGCATACGTAAAAGAGTACGTGAAAATATTTTAAAAGCGAATGAACGTTCAGCAAATACATATAATACATGCACACGAAAAGTTAGATATCTGCCAGGTCAAGAGGTATTCCGAAGAAATTTTATTTTGAGCGACGCCTCAAGAAACTTATCCGCAAAGCTATGCCCAAAATATATAAAAAGCCGAATAATTAAAGCAATAGGTAGGTAATAGTATGTACGAACTAGAAAATCTAAATGGCAAGAAAATCGGAATATTCCATGCCAAAAATTTGAAACAATAACAGAAAAAAAAATCGCCACTCAAAACACCGTCACTTAAACACTGATAAAAAAAAAATTTCGAAAACTTAAATTTTTTGTAAAGATCGTCTTATAAATACTTGCTTCCCATATCGTCAATGAAATTCAAAATATGGAATTATCATAAAACAAAAATAAATATAGCCACAATTGTTTAATAACAACACACATAGTACCTGCTTTATGTTAAACGTCCTAATGAAAAAAAAAACCATATTGTGTTCCGATATCACAGTTAAAACTTTCATATAAAATACCAAAAAAAATTTCAGTTTAAATTCCAAAAATACGATTCACATAATGTAGTACCTGACAATCCAACATATGCTTTTGCATAAACCCACTTCAAAAGTTAAAAATAATTTTTCCTTATGTTCACACAGTACCTGCTTTAATAAAATTATATTTCGTGCAATTAATTCAGAAAGTGCACAACGAATTAAAACTTTCAAAAAAATAAAGAATATTTTCTTTCGCACTACACTGTAATCCCAAAGCACTTATGTTTTTTTTGTTTATCACTATGTACCTAAAGAATGTCGATCCAATTTCTACATGCTTAGTAAGAATAACTTCTAGCACAGAAAAACAAAAATTTATTTGGTTTATTTTTTTTTTTGTTATCTATCAAAATGTCCAAATTCATGCAAAATGTATGTTATTTATTTCAGTGTTAATTTATTTTCACTTTGTATTAAGTCTAAGTTACTCCCTATTCTTCTTTGGTTTAATTCCTTTGCAATTATCCATCTCTTAAAACCAAAAACTAAAAATGCATTTGTCAATCTTTAAAAGAACATTTATGTATCTTTATTTCACTTTGGATACTAATTTGAATCTTATATAAACCTACACTGTGATACTTAGACTGTGATTAATCTGATATACCTACTCGAACTGTGATAACAAAAAAAAGAAAAAAAAATTTCATCTGTGATATAGCATGTTAGTTCTTAAGGTTTTATTTATTTATTTATTGTTGTTGTTTATTTGTTTATTTATTTATCCATACAGTTGTTATAGATTGATTATTTTATCCTAATCAGCTGTTAGTAAATCATTACGACTCACCAAATAAATTTGAAATTTGTATGCAGCATCAGCTGGCAGCAGGTCAGAAACAAAAAAAAAAACGCTTGCATCTGGGTCATCAAATGTGTCCTGGATTGACTAGGTGATGTTGTAGATAATAATTTTTAAATTTTGTTAGGCTTCGATGCATGGAAATCTCAAGTTCCCTTTTTATTGAACTTCTCGTTCAATATCCAAATACAAAATACGGATACTCTCAGAAAAGATAGGGACAAATTGGTCTGAATAAAAAGATAGAAAGAAAAAAAAAACAATAAATAAATGAATGGAACTTTCAGAAGTTGAATGTAAATAATACACACCCTAATAGTTGTGAATAAATTATTATTGTCATTGGGACTTGTAATAAACGTAGGTATATGGCTGATGGCATAAAGTTATTTTACTCCGAAAATATTTGGATGCTTTAGAGAAGCGTTGTAAAGCAACTGGTGGATGCGTTGTATCGCGACGAAATTTGTTGTTAGAATGGGAACCTGAAAAAAAAAAGTATATAGGCAACAAATTAATTAACTGGTTCTATATGAAGTTGCTTATGTAAAGCTTACCATAGCGACATAACTGTTAATATGCCCGGCTTGGGTAGCGTGGGTAAGCTCCCCACGTTCCATATAGGTACATACATAGGTTAGGTACATACGTGACCCTAGCCAGCGAAGCGATATCCTTAATGATGAGAGTAGGTACAAACCTAGAAAATAATCGGAAAATGTATGATGAAATAACTAGACATAAAAAGTTATACAAATTAAACAGATAAAAATTGGAAAAAAAATAATAATAATAAAATACTTACCGGCACACATCTTCGTCGTTCAGCTTCGATGGGAGAAATGAAATGAATGAAAGAAAGAAAAGACTTTGTATATGAAAACTATAGTACTATCATGGCGAGTTTTTTTTAGGGTTGCAGAGGTCCTGGTGGCGCTGCAAAATGTGAGGTGTAAAGTTCGATTTGGGGAGTCTTTAAGCGTCGAAAATTGGTGGTAGGGGCAAGAGTAGACTATTTTTTGGATTATTGCATCCAAAAAATATCAATAAATATCATTTAAAACCTCCATAAGCTCTCCGCAAAAAAAAAAGAGTAATGGTTGCATAGGTAAATTAGATGTCGCCCCATTCGACTTCCCCCATGATACTACTCTTTGTACATATATGAAAACTATAGTACTATCATGGCGAGTTTTTTTTAGGGTTGCAGAGGTCCTGGTGGTGGCGCTGCAAAATGTGAGGTGTAAAATTCGATTTGGGGAGCCTTAAAGCGTCGAAAATTGGTGGTAGGGGCAAGAGTAGACTATTTTTTGGATTATTGCATCCAAAAAATAATAATAAATATCATTTAAAACCTCCATAAGCTCTCCGCAAAAAAAAAAGAGTAAGGGTTGCATAGGTAAATTAGATGTCGCCCCATTCGACTTCCACCATGATAGTACTATAGTTTTCATATACAAAGGAGTACTATAGTTTTCATATACAAAGGTTTTCATATACAAAGGAAAAGATGAATAGAAAAATAACTATCCTTTCGAAATTTCGAAATGTCAGATGGTTGCGTTCCTGGTTGGATGAAAAATTATACTGGGAAATTCAAGGGAAATTTCAGGGAAGTTTTGGGAATAGGATTTTTGGACAGCTAGCCCCTGAACACAATGAAGGCGTGCTAGGACGTGCGTTTTCTTTGATTTATTTTTGTGGAAGTTCTTACAAAAAGGAAGCGAAAAGAAAGTAGTTGAGGGAAATAGGGAATTTAAGCAAGCTGTCTCTTGAATTGAACGGAAATAAAACATAATTTTGGACAGTTACACTATGAAATACATCTCGGACGACCTCTGTCTTCGTACTTTAATTGGAGTATATCCAACAAAAGTACGAATTTTGTTGTGGACGCCCGAACACAGCCTTTCCTGTGCAATAAATAAATGAAAATCGAGCCTTAGGTCTTCGATGCTATTCTAGCGCCCCCTAGTTGTCAAAGTAGGAATTAAGTTGTGAGAGGTTGGAGGAGCACATCCGAAATGTCAAATGAGGGATGGAGGAGAGAATCTTAGAACTAATATAATGACAGGTTATAAATACAAAAATAATAATTAGCGGACAGATTGGATCGTATGACCCGAATAATGTGGGAGGAGGAATAACCGAACCAAGTCTGATGATTCTCGTACGGCAAATTGCTGTCTGACAACCTAGAGTCATAATGAAAATTTCCTCCGGCGATCGAACAAGAGCGATACGTCACCGCGCTCTTCTGTAAATTGTACAGTACCTACTATAAAAAAATAAAAGATACTTTTACCTAATATACGGTGTGTGGTGATATATTTGATCTTTTTTTTATAAGCTTATTTTTTTCTCCTTTTTGGTTTCGATAAAATCTTAACTTACTTTTTCTATTTAACTTGAAATATAGCACTATACTATACTTACGTGTTCGAGCCGTTAAGAATTTGAATTTGTGAATAAAACACACTTTAAATAAAATATAAAAAAAAAAAAAAAAAAAAAAACACTATAGGGTGAGTTTGAAAACTAAACGTTTTTTTTATTAAAATGGTGCTAAAAACATGAATAAATTTTACAAAGGTTACCTATCTATCTGTTAAAATTTGGCGGTTCCAGGTGACCAGTGAAGGACGGGACCGCCACAACATTTTTTTTGTTTGCCCGTTGGAATCCATTCTTTGGAACCAGGTTTTCCACCTGCCTCCTGATCTCTTTGCTGGACCCATCTTTGGCTAAAACATCACCTTATAGTATCCATGAGAATACCATCGTACTACCCATCTGCTAAGCGTTTCTTTGGAGTGTGCTATATATCTGGTGCTCTGCTATTACCCACCACATCTCTAACGCGAGAATTAGTGGATTCGAATTTACCCTCTCGCAACGCTCCCTACTGTATTTTGGTGACTTCAAGCCGTATCAAAGATAAAAGTTCCACACAGTGAGTCTGAAAACAAAAAAAAAGGAAACCAGGTACATTATAAGAAAAATTATAAAATAGTGTTTTGTGCAAAAAAAAAAAGAAGGAATTGATTTCGCCACTTTTCCGTCTCGATAAAATTGGAACTAGACGCAAAAGACGGATATAAAGTTACCGTGGTTTTAAGAACCGACCCCACCAGAAAAGGATTTCTGGTAATTACTCATAATAAAAAAAAAATTAACGTATTCAACCATTCAATGATTTTTCTGTTAAATTTAAGTGGCGTTTAAGTTTTATTGGTCAAAATAATTAAGTTTTTTTTATATATATATAAATTTACTCTATTTTTGTGTTTATAGTTTAAATAATTAAATTTCAGAGACATTTACCTTATTTTTGTAAGTGATAGGAAGTGTTTCCTAGGGTTTTTTTTTTGGTCCGCGGTTCGTAAAATATTTTTAAACAATCAGTACCCCTCTAAAGAGCTCTATCGAGGTAGGGAATTTTACTCTCGCCAAAATACAATTTAGCCATTTGGAAGGTGCCAAAAAGGGTACCATAAATAATTGTCTTGGGAAACTCCTCGTCGTCACATTTTTATTTATTTTTCCTTTGCTTTTCTTTTGTTTTCAGTTTGATTCGTTAAATTTTTCAATAAGCTTATATCTGAAAAGATATCTTAAAATTCCTATTTAAAAATAATTTCAACTTAAATTTTACTTTTATGGAAATTCCATTCTTTTCTTTAATGTACCTTTTTGGTTTGTTCGTTATTTTCTTGATACTTTCAATAAACTTCAAACGCCTCTGTGGATGAAATTTTGGTGTTTTCTTGTTTCGGGTGATCGAAACATGATTTATTGAAGACAAACTTTACAGGGGTGTGGATGGTAGCCAATTTCTTTCGGTGAAGATGGTGTGACCGGAACATGGTCATCGTCATATTTGGGGAAATCCACATTTTTGCCAATGGATTTCTTGGTTGGGTGGGTTGGCAACGCTGCAACAACATCAGCAGCGCCCTTGAAGTGGTGATCGTCCGTCCGACGTCACTTTTTAGTTTATTTTTCTCCGGCCTGATGTATGTTTTGTTGCTGGTGAGGCTAGGTTTCGGGGGCAAGATCCCCCCTATTCCGGCGAGCTAACTGCCGAGCCCCGCAAGCAGGCCACGTCCTCCGGAACTTAGCATTCCACTTCCCTTTCCTTTTTCCAAACTGTTCCCAGCCCATTTTCCTACCTCTTCCTTTTTCCTGCCCTACCATTATCCAACGCATCCCATCCTCTTGCCTCGCAACACATTGTTTTCTTAAAACCTAAGATACATCCTCCACTAGCTCTTCCTTTATTTTGTGTTTTTACCGCAGGTATTATTTTAACTTCATATTTTTCAAATTTGTTAACGTAATTAACGAGGCATTTATCAGTAAGATGAGTTTCATACAGAAAAAATGCATCATATTTGTTAATAAAACTATACAAATTATTGAATATTGACTTATTTCCTAAACCATCAATATTACATGATATAATTTTTAAATTATTTAACTTAACATTGGTATTATATTTATTTTTATTTATATTAAGACAGACGGCATTATAATTAAAAATAATGATGCGATACCGCATTACTTTGTATATGAAAACTATAGTACTATCATAGCATTGTATATAAATTTGCATAGTACTATCATCAGCACGTTCCACCACGTCGGCCCCAAGCGATCACAGCGCATACTAATTTTCTGGTTGCTGTTTCTGTGTATATACAAGTGCGCCCTCAGACGACCACAGCGCACAACTCAAAAATCATCGTGATGATAGTACTATAAGTTTTATATGGAAGTCGAATGGGGCGACATCTAAGGTATGCCTGCAACCCTTACTCTTTTTTTGGGATGAGTTCTACTTCCGGGATCAGTTGTCCCGGGACCAGTTGTCGTGGGACCAGTTGTCGCTTGGGACCAGTTGTCTGGGATAAGTTGTCTTGGGATAAATTGTCTTGGGATAGCCTATACCTTTGTATATGAAAACTATAGTACTATCATGGTGGAAGTCGAATGGGGCGACATCTAATTTACCTATGCAACCCTTACTCTTTTTTTTTTGCGGAGAGCTTATGGAGGTTTTAAATGATATTTATTGATATTTTTTGGATGCAATAATCCAAAAAATAGTCTACTCTTGCCCCTACCACCAATTTTCGACGCTTAAAGACTCCCCAAATCGAATTTTACACCTCACATTTTGCAGCGCCACCACCAGGACCTCTGCAACCCTAAAAAAAACTCGCCATGATAGTACTATAGTTTTCATATACAAAGACGACACCAAATGTTATCAAATACACAAACCATTAGTTTCAGTTTCTAAATATTTTCTTTCGTTGTGGGATGAGTCTTACTTCCGGGACCAGTTGTCCTGGGACGAGCTGTGGCTTGGTACCAGTTGTCGGGGATAGGTTGTGCTGGTATCAGTTGTCTTGGGATAGGCTGCGTTGACACCCTTTCTGGTGCTGCTGATATGCAAAACATAGTGAGTGATGAACATGCAGATAAAATCGAAATAAAATCCATCGATCCCCCTGTTGTTGCATTGTCTCCGGAGAATGTACAATCTCCCATCGTTTCTGATCAACACGTGTCTGAAAACGTTGAAAAAGATGATCATTTGATTCATCATGATGTTTACCGACAAAAATCCCGAAAACAACATTTTATTATTGGCAACAGCAAATCTGCTGATGGCATTGAAGTTAAGTCGCATAAAGAATGGTTGCATCTGTCTAGCTTCAAACCAAATCAAAATGCTCAATCTTTGATTGATGTAATCGCAAAAAATCTTAAAATTAGCCCAAGCGAAATTGACTGCTTTAAGCTTATAAAGAAAGGAGAACGAGAGGAATCATTGAGCCACGTGAACTTTAAGGTGGGTGTTCCAAGTGATTATCTTGCTGCTGCATTTAATTCAAACTGTTGGCCTGCTGGTGTTAGAGTGAGAATATTTCGATTCTTTCCAAAAAAAGTCGATCCCTCCAATGGTGAACCCTCTGATTCCTAAGCGGTCTTCTTCTTCTTCTTCAAATTGTGATGTTCTTCATGTATATTATCAAAATGTGGGTGGTATGAGAACCAAAACAGAAACGTTCTATACTGTCACTGGTTGTTTGTACGATTTTATTGCTTTGACAGAGACATGGCTCTGTGATGGAATCTTCTCTACAGAACTTTTCAACGATGATTTCCATGTTTACAGAAAGGATCGATCGCATACTAGTCAAACCGTGGGTGGAGGTGTTTTATTAGCTTTAAGATCTTATTTTATTAGCCGCCAGAGAGTTCTGGAGTATGAACATGTAGAACAAATAGGTAATATTGATTTGGAACGAAAAAAAATAGATTTAAAAAAAAAGATATTGATTAGAGGTTAAGAAATGAATTTATAATTTATAAAATCCTTAACGGATAATCAAGATTAAGGCTTTGAATTTAAATTTATTTAATTAAGATAAACATAAACTTTGCAAAAAAAAATTATGCGTTTCTACACGAATACACTGAAAAAAATAAAAAAAATAGATTAAAATCTGAATAAAATTCGAAACAGAGAAGAAAACTATATTGATATTATTTGCTGTATTTATTTTCAGCAATTTGAACACAAAAAAATTATTTGCATTTCTTTCAAAATTGTGCGTAATTATTTAGGTACCTAATTATTTATTTTTATAAATTCAATGCTTCTGAAAATAAATAAAAATGAAGATTGTGAGCATAATTTTTCTGGAAAATGGAAAAAACACAATAAAATGTATAGATTAAAGGAGAATGGGCATTTTGGTCTATCTAGTGGCCACGAATGAGATAATTATATCGTTGAAAATCTTGGCCCTGGTACATCACTTTTTTTGTAGGGACATAAGGCTGTAAGCCATTGGGTTTAGGCAGAATATTGAAATGATTTAACAGATTAAATGAATTTGAATAGTTGTGCGTCAAGAGTCCACAAACTACATATATTACGTTTGAAAGCTTACATAGTTCAAGAGCTTAATTTTTGAATATAGACACAGAACTGTATACCATAGGGTCTCGCAATATATCAAAAAAAAACTGTGACCGTTTGGTATTGCACTTGTTAAACAGGGTCTCGTACGATCGGTACGTGTGCAGGGGCACATTCGACGAATAGTCGAATGGCTATAAAGTCTTGCAAACTAGCAGCTTACAAGACTGGACTTACGTTTTCGATTTACGATAAAGCCTAATTAGCATTAGCAGCATTATCTTATACCTACCAAAGATTAAGTTTAAAAAAAAATGTATATAAAAATGTATAACAGACTTAATGGTTCATCTACAAACAGTGTGTGTGCTGAATAAGAAACCAACTACTCAATGGGTGGAATAGGTGCAATTAGGTTTTAAAGTTATAGGACCTTCGATTATATGATAGTATAGAAAATACGTTTCTTAACATAAACAATAAAAAAAACGTTGGCCATATCGAAAAACGTTATTTTTGCTACACCCTATCTTTGGGACCATTTTTCTCACAATCTATTGATGGTCTCTCAATTTATTTTTGTATAGTATAAAATGAGGAACAATTGATGGCTTCAATTTTTTTCAAAAGAAATTATATTTTTGAAGTAAATTGCAATAAAGTGAATTTGCCCCTTAAAGTTCTCCCCTTAAAGTTAAGCTACAATCCAAAATTAGAGTACTTTTTAGGACGTGCTGGGCGTAAAAATTAAGCACCAAACTAAAATTCACCTTTGTCGGAATTTTTTCGAAGTCAAAGTCTAATTTTCCTGGAGTAGATAATAATTCTAACAAAATTGCCAAAAATCGCCATGTTTTGTGCCTTCGGTAGCCATACTTAACAATTCCCAGGTTCTAAATCTATGCTTTGCAACGGAATCTGAACTACATGTAATTGTAAGTAGGTATTGAACCATTCCTTGATTTAACAAAGTTATCGATAAACTATTGTTTGTTATCATTCAAACGTTAATCAGTAGTCATGTAATACCAGGATAACTCTAAATTTGGGTCTACTCCTATACCATTTTAATGTTTCTGTTCACATTTTTCTTCCAAGATCTCGGGGTGCATATATCTGAATGCATTGGAGTACCTTTATTTATTTTATTGCAAAATCTTAGATTGGATACCTATTTAAAATCAAGTCGATTTTATTTTATGCTAATTAAGCTTTATCGTAAATCTAAATCGTAAGTCCAGTCTTGTAAGGTGGCTATAAAGCCACCTATTCTTGTGCCCCTGCACACGTACCGATCGTACGATGTCCTGTTTAACAAGTGCAATACCGAACGGTCACAGATTTTTTTTGATATATTGCGAGACCCTATGGTATACAGTTCTGTGTCTGTATTCAAAGCTCTTGAACTAAGCTTTCAAACGTAATATATGTAGTTTGTGGACTCTTGACGCACAACTATTCAAATTCATTTAATCTGTTAAATCATTTCAATATTCTGCCTAAACCCAATGGCTTACAGCCTTATGTCCATACAAAAAAAGTGATGTACCAGGGGCAAGATTTTCAACGATATAATTATCTCATTCGTGGCCACTAGATAGACCAAAATGCCCATTCTCCTTTAATCTATACATTTTATTGTGTTTTTTTCTATTTTCCAGAAAAATTATGCTCACAATCTTCATTTTTATTTATTTTCAGAAGCATTGAATTTATAAAAATAAATAATTAGGTACCTAAATAATTACGCACAATTTTGAAAGAAATGCAAATAATTTTTTTTGTGTACAAATTGCTGAAAATAAATACAGCAAATAAGATCAATATAGTTTTCTTCTCTGTTTCGAATTTTATTCAGATTTTAATTCATTTTTTTTTTACAATTTTTTCAGTGTTTTCGTGTAGAAACGCATAATTTTTTTTTGCAAAAAACATATTTCAATCCAACCTACATACTCGTATGGACATACATGCATACATACATGTGTACATAAGTACATTCAAAAATCGAATCGAAATCTTGCCGGAAAATTTCAACTCAAATAAATAAAGAATACCTACCTACCTGCCCCAATAATAAACTAAAATATACCTATCTACATTTTATAAACACATACTCATACTTTTCTTTCGCGCACAAACCGAAGAAAAAAAAAACGGAGCAAGCAAAAAATTCTGTCAATGAAGAAACTAGCAAAAAATGGATTTTCTCCCTTACTCTTTTGGAGCCTTATGGAAAATATAAAATATGTTTTCTTCTGCTGAAAACATGCAATTCTCCACTCCAGCCAACAGCGCCACCAAACAACAACGTGTCCTCCTAAAAATTTTTCACCATGAGAGTACTATAGTTTTCATATACAAAGCTGGTATCAGTTGTCTTGGGATAGGCTGCGTTGACACCCCTACCAACCAGTCCAGCTAATCGTTTACCAACACTACTCATTTGTATATGCACACACACACACCAGATCACTATTATACTAGGCCATGTATTTCCATAGTATGGATTTTTTCTATCATATTATAATTTACACTTACTTGTTACAAAAACATTATTAAGTAGAAATATAAAATGCAGTAGAATTCGAGCTGTGCTTGAGGTCGGACGTACCAATCTTGTGTACAGAGCAGAGCTCCATATGTTAACTGACTAAGGACTCCCAATCCCAGGTCCAAAAGTAGTTAGAGTGAAAACTGCTATATCAGGCTGTGTTTTATAGTGACAACTGCTATCTCAGGTTGTGTTTTATAGTTACAACTGCTATCTCAGGTTGTGTTTTATAGTGACAACTGCTACTCAGATTGTGTTCTATAGTGGACACTGCTATCTCAGTCAAACTAGTTATAAACTTATGAATTGTATAACGTAGAAAATAAGTAGTAAGTATTACCCACAACGAAACATTGTAAAACAGTGTAAAACGGGAGTAATAAAAAAGTGAATAACCTCAAAAGCTAAAGTTTGTTGCTTCTTTAGTTAAACCCTGGATCCGACGAGTATACCCCAGCCTATGACAAAAAGCATTCTCACAAACGATCAATCATTATTTGTAAGTTTACAGGATTTTCTGCTAGTATTGTAAGATTGTCTGCATACCTAAGAATGTTGAGAAGCATACCACAGATACTTACACCACCAGGTATGTAGCTCTTCGTGAAGGTCGTTCAAAAAAAAAAGGAAAAGAGAATTGGTCGAGCGTTGAGTACCCTTTACGGAAACCGGCCTGATATTCGTTTATTATGTTATGGTTATCAGCCCACTTAGTTATTCTGGCTAGAAGTACCCCCATAAAAATTTTATAAAAAGTATCTAGGAATGAAAGTCCGCGGTAATTACGCACATAATCCAGTTCTCCTTTTTGTGAATTGGAAATAGGCAAGAGTATGATAACCGGGGCCCGAGAAATGATAACGGATTTTTATAGAACACGGCAATACAAGTATTTTTTACTATGGGAAGGGGGGTAAAGCCAACATTCTATTCTATTAGCTAGTTTTTAAATCAAGTCAAAACTATGCACAATTTTTGAAAAATTTTATTTTAAGCTCAAATTTTGAGTAAAAAAAAGTTAAAAAAAATTGTAAATTTCAATATTTCAAAACCATAAGTTTATAAATATTTTTTTTTAATATTTTGTTGCTCTTATTAATTTTCAATCAAAAACTGAAAACTAGATGATTTTATGTCTTTTAAATTGAAAATAACCACAACTACTATTTTAATTTAATTATGTTTTTTTTGCTTGAGTGGTCTTATTTTGATAGTAATAATGGTAGGTGCGAGTTTGCTTGGGCTCACTATAGAATTTGGAGTGGGTGCAAGGTGGTGTGCATGCAAAGTTTTTTTTGCATTTAAATAAGCTGGATTTAGGAAAAATTAATTTATCCTAGGTATATCTTAATCCATATTCGATCATTACTATCAAGACTACATAAATACTCAAGCAAGGAAAAAATTATTTAATTAAAATATTTTTTTTTGGTAGGTAATTTTGAAAACTTGACAATTGTCGCAAATTTTCCGACAGTTTTACAGAAATTTGACAATTGTAGAATTGTCAATTGACAAATTGTCAGGTGACAAGTCGGTTGGCTCTATGAAACTTTAGTCTTTTTAAAACCTTATTTTTAGCTTTGTGGCAATCGCTATCAAACCATTTTTTCTTATACAGTTTTCTGTTGCTAGTAGCAGATGAACGGGGAGCAGAAGCATATTATATAGTGTTTTTAATGAAATTTATATCATCATCGATGTTCATGGCCGCCATCTGTGGCACAATAATGCTTCCTAGCAAACAAGAATCTATATTTCTTATGAGATAGGTATTCTTTTTACTATCCTGCCATTTCAACATTGGGAGAAGTGAGAGTGGTCTTTCATTCTGTAAGTTATCATAAAACGTGATTTTTTTTTATTGCGCCTTTAGTTTTATATATTTTTGAACAAATTTTTGCTATATATCAGATACTTGTAGGTTTGACTTAGAACAACTTTCAGATTTTTTGAAAATTTAAAAATTTAAAGATGTTTTTTAAAAAATTATTTTCAGACTGATATTGAGATTGTACAAAAAGAATATTTGTTCAGCACATGTACCTCAAATCAAGTATTCAAAATCAAAGGATTTTGAAAAAAAAAAATAAAATATGTAGGTATTGGGAAACCGTTTTTTCGATTTGAAAAAAAAAACTTTCGAAGGTATACATTTTAGAACTTTAATATTTTGGAACAATGTTTAGAAGCGGAAAAAAATGAAAAAGGTTAGAATTTTTTTGAATTTTGCTTATAACTTCTGAAATCTTTAATATAGGAGTCCAAAAATTTGGAACAATGTTCAGAACAATTAGAACATTCTGGAACAACTTTCAAAATTTCCATTTTCGAAAAAAGGGGGGCTACAACAAAAATAGTTTTTGGGGGGAACAACTTTCAAAAAATACAAATTCAAAAAAAGGGGGGCTAACTTCACCCACTCATGATTGAAACAGTTCTGATTTTTAATTTAAATCTTCTAAGTAGTTCTCAAAGCCATTTTTAAATTTAAAAAAATTGAGAAAAATTTTCATCTCGAACAAATTTGGTCATATTTGAATTTTCTGAAATCTGACCTAATTACTTTCTGTATAGCAAAGTTATCACCACAGTTACTGAACATGGGTACCAGTACCCAAGTTAGCTGACTAGAGGAAAAAAAAAGAACTTGTCAGACGACTTTAATTATGCGCCAATGTTATATATTCCACAGTTATTAAAATCAATTGAGCATAGCTTATAGTATTTTTTTTTCTAAGTTCAGTTTAATAACTATAATGAAGCATTTTTATTTAACTAAAATAATACCAGAAACAGCTTGTTAAAATGTTTTAGTTCAATCTCTATTCAGTGTAAGGCAAACACCCTGAAGTACCCAATGACTTAGATCTTCATGAGTTTCCAAATTCGCATCAAAAACCAATCCGATTCCCATCGCATTTCTTCTTAAAGATGTTGTATATACTGGAGCTCGGAACGTATTCTACATTAAAAATACAAAACGAATAATATATAATGGTCTCGTTTATGCGCAGCGCATAGATAAACTTAAAGCTTTGTACCTGTAATTTAAGTCGATGAACCTCTATTGGAATAATAGCTAAAAGAGGAAGTTCTTCAACGAGAACCTTTGGATGCGAACGAGCAAGTTCTTTTTTATTTGAATCCCATCGAGCACCTTCTATAAACAATCCATGAACATAACAACCCTATTACCAGATGAAATATTTTTAGGTGTTTGTTGTTTTACATAAAAAAAAAATTACAGTTGGAGGCCTTTCTTCAACATCATCAGGATCAAAAAAATGAGTAACACCAGTGAACAGGGTTGATTTATCCAACGTCCATCCATTTTTTCTGCATGCGATCTGCGTAAAAGTAACATTAAAAAACATTATGAATATGTATATCTATAATTTTATTAAAAGATGGTACACAGGTTTGTCAGGCAAAGGATGTTGGGCAAAATTGTATGGGAGCTGATCTAGAGCTAGTACCAACTAGTGATTTTGCTATCATTATAAAGGTAATTTTGAGAAAGTAAGGTTTAGTTTACCAAAATCGTTTATTTATTAGATAAAATTTATTATCTCCGTTTTTCGATGCTGCCCGCTTAATATTAAGGAGTTTAATAAAATACATACATACCCTCACCAAATGTTTGGCCGTTATTTGGGGAGTCTTTAAGCGTCGAAAATTGGTGGTAGGGGCAAGAGGAGACTATTTTTTAGATAATTGCATCCAAAAAATATCAATAAATATCATTTAAAACCTCCATAAGCTCTCCGCAAAAAAAAAGAGTAAGGGTTGCGCAGACACACTAGATGTCGCCCCATTCGACTTCCACCATGATAGTACTATAGTTTATATATACAAAGCATATTGTAAAGAACTACTTTTGAATTATAATGTAACGACTTTTACATTCGAACTATATCGATTATCGAATGCGATGACAACGCCATCTACCATCGTCATTAGAACAACCTGCTGAGAGGTTTGAATGAGCTTTTTCGAACATTGCTAAATGTCTGTGGCAGAACCTTTGTATATGAAAACTATAGTACTATCATGGTGGAAGTCGAATGGGGCGACATCTAATTTACCTATGCAACCCTTACTCTTTTTTTTTGCGGAGAGCTTATGGAGGTTTTAAATGATATTTATTGATATTTTTTGGATGCAATAATCCAAAAAATAGTCTACTCTTGCCCCTACCACCAATTTTCGACGCTTAAAGACTCCCCAAATCGAATTTTACACCTCACATTTTGCAGCGCCACCACCAGGACCTCTGCAACCCTAAAAAAAACTCGCCATGATAGTACTATAGTTTTCATATACAAAGGCAGAACACACCCTCATGAATCGCGCTAATAATTACGCGCGGTTAAATACGCGCTGTTAATTGAATTAATTGAATAGAAAATTCATTCTGAGGCAAATTTTTAATTGCTTTTGGTATCCGGAATACAATTGCTGTAGCCAAATTCAAGCAGCTTGGTCGAAAATCACAAAACTACGATTTCAATTTCCTACTTACTGCACCATACTGCAAGGCGCTCCGCTGGACACGAGAGATCCAATACTGTCTCTTCATCGATGTGCATTGCTCCATGAGCCTCAGAATCACTCCGCTGGACAACGAGGTAAAAAGACTCAATTTTACCTTGCTATCGATTTCGCCATTCTTGCGAATCGCTCCGCTGGACAATGAGGGAAGAAAATATAACTTTCTCTTGTTATCGATTGTGCCATTTTGCAAATCGCTCCGCTGGACAACGAGGGAAGAAAATATAATTCTCTTGTTATCGATTGTGCCATTTTGCAAATCGCTCCGCTGGACAACTAGGGACCGAAATAAGCATCGCAATTTTAAATCATTACTACCTAATCGAAGAAGACGAGTCATCCAAAACTCCATACCTCATCTGGTAGTAGTTAAGTACTTAAAACAATTTAAGAATAACTTTTTAAATTTCTGCTTAAGTCACATATATTTTTTTTTTCATTTTTATTTGAATACATACAATTTTCATATCTCTATATATTATTTTAGTATTAAGGTATTACTTTGTATATGAAAACTATAGTACTATCATGGCGAGTTTTTTTTAGGGTTGCAAAGGTCCTCTTCTACCTAAGCGTCGAACTTGTCGAGTTGTAGAAGCTGAGTAAGGTCAATGATTCTCGAGATCATTCTCCAGATGAGTCCTGAAACCAAAGGGCGCTTCCCCACACCCTACCCCTTTCTTCCTACCTTCATAGTAGTACGGCGTGATGCTATACTACTACTCTCACAGTGTACTGCGTGATGCTGTTAACTGTTTCCTTTCCTTTCCTCAAGCATTATGGCGTGATGCTGTTCCGCGCTCCCACCCCCATTTCATCCATCCTTAATCCCCTCCCCTTCCTAATATTGGGCTGGATCAAGGTGTTATACGACCCGTGCCGATGATCAGCCTGGCTGAGGGCCCAATTCAAAACTAGCTCAGTCGCTAACGGAGTATCCGGATACCTGGCGACCTCCGGATTAACTAGCCTTATCTGCATATACGGATCTCTGTGCAGATGGACCACCCTTTCTCCGATACTCGTGGGATTTCAAATGAATTCAATTAAAAAAACAAAGGATGTTGGTGGTAAGCCCGATTCTTCTCGAAGATCGGCCAGTAGTGCGGCTGGAAAGTCGTCTGCTGATCCTCCTTCTTTGTGTGACGGTAGCGGGACCATGACTTGTCATGGTAAAGTAGCCGAACGCAAAGGTAGTGAGAGTACGGTAGCAATACCTTCTTCAGGTGTCAATGACGCCTATAAAAAGAGCAATGCTCTTATCAAGCCTCACTTCAGTGGCAGGAAGGTCATGGACCACGGCCCCTCTGCCGGTGAAGGGAGGGCTCCCCTTTCAGTTGGCCCCCATGGGCGTAGACGAAAGCCTGCACCCTCGGATACCCTCTATGAGGAGATGAGGAATGCCAAGAGAATTCTTAAGGTATTTGGCGAGAAGCTGAATGCCGGAGGAACCTCAAAGCATAACTCCAAAATAATGTGGGCTAGGAGCTTCTTAGCCAAACATAACCAGGCCAGCGGAGACTTAACGTCGAAGCGACAAAGGTCTGTGGAGGAAACTCTCTCAGAATGCAAGAAACATAAGGTGCATAACATCAGCACTCCTTGCATTCCCATCAGCGGAGGTTTGTCTTTCAGTGATATTCTGAAAGACAAAATCGTAGTTGCGGTGATTAACAGGAGCGATACAGATGGTACGATCACTCCTGATCATTGGCGGTTGGTGAAATCGAAGCTCTCGGGCAGCTTCTTGAGTATTATGAAGGAAAACCCAGGACCACCGCCGTTCACAAGCGATGGAGGTTGGCATCAAGGCCATGTCAAACTCATCGTTTGTGATGATCAGAGATGTGAGTAAGGTAGGGGAAGTCTGGCCAGGTGCGAGGCTCGAGGTTGTTGCAAAGGAAGATATCCCATGCAGACCTAGGGCACGCACATGGATCCCGACTAACCCGGCCCGTGAGGAAGAGATCCTCGAAATTATCCAGCTGTCGAACCCATCCCTACCTACTCATGACTGGAAGGTCGCGAAACTGGAGGAGAAAAGGAATCTTTATAGAGGAGCAATTATTGTGATCAATAAGGATTCCATTTCTCTTTTGGCGCAGACCAAAGGCGTGATTAGGTACGGGTTTGAGACCATCACGCTCAAAATTTATAAAAAAGATGAGGTCCACGCCGCAAGTGCCCCTCCACACCCTAATGAGGACGAAACCGCAGTGGGTGATGACCCTGGAGCAAAAGTTAAGTTTCCTTCCATGGGAGGTATTGCTTCAGGTGCATCATCTACTGCGGCTGAGACCTCTCCTAATGTCGACGGTTTATCCAATATGGAAACCGAAGACTACCCATTTGGAGATCCTTTGAGTGAGGACGCGCTTTTAAACTCGTCCTCTGACTTGGAAGATTCCAATACTACAGTGGTGGAGGCTGATCTGAATAGTTGTAGCAAAAATGCTGCAGGTAGTACAGATTAACCTCCAACACTCAAAAAGGCTTCGGCCTCCCTTCTTCTTCGACTATCCAGTAACGTAGAAGATATCGTCCTGATCCAAGAACCTTGGATTGTGAATTCCATTGTTCGGGGACTCAGGACTCCTGGATACTACTTACTGTATGCATCAGATAAAGGTAACCCTAGATCTTGCATACTAGTAAAAAGAACCATTAACGAATATTTACTCCCTAATTTCAGCGATCGAGACATCACCGCCGCAAGACTGGAAACAGCTGTAGGAACACTTTGGCTGGCGTCGGCATATCTCAGCCACGACCACCTTGGCCCCCTCCCAGGCGAAACGAAGTACTGACATTAACGATAGAGGTGAGTCTCTTTTCGATTATATATTAAGTACTAACCTCATAGTAAGTAACATTGGTAACGAACCTACATTTGTTACTAGTAATAGACAAGAAGTTCTGGACATAACACTTGTCTCTGATACCATTCATCATAGGATCATGAACTGGAAGGTATCTAAAGATCACTCTTTATCCGATCACAGATATATTCAGTTCAGACTAAACTGAATAATATAACTGACTACCGTCAGTTCGATCCCCAGAAAGCCCAGGCTTATGTATAAAAAAAAATCGTATAACTATCTTGATCTTGATTTGATTTTGTCCTAAGATATTTTTTCCATAGCTTATTTCTTTTATTACGGAGAGTACGAAGATCTTTGTTGTACCATGAGGGAGATTTTGTAAAATTCTTTTGAGGCATGAGTGGGATGGATTGTGAAAAGCAGTTATGAAGTTGATTATAAAAAATACGTGACAATAAGGTCCATACTCAAGTCGCTCGAAATAAAGTCGAAGTTAATTTTCCCAATAAGTTTATTCAGTGTATCGAAATCAGCTTTGCGAAAATTATATATCTGTAATGTGGGAGAGTAAGAAAGTATATTTTCACAATCAAAGGCAAAGGTAATTGAAATAGGTGGATGGTGATTGTCAAGTTTAGAGAGGATTTGATTATTGTCCGTAATGACAGTATTATGAGCGTCAGTTGAGAAGACCAAGTCTAACTGCCTTTCCAGATAGTTTTTAACACCACTTATCTGAGCGAGGGAAGAAGGCAAACATCTATCGACAAAGAGGATTTCTTTTTCGGAGACTGCATTGGAAGAGACGTAATAGTTCTCGTCTTCAGAAGCTTCCCATACCAATCGAGGAAGGTTAAAGTCGCCAACTACGATAATTTCATCCTCACTATCAATGAGATCGACCAAAAAATCAATAGCATGAACTTAAAGTTGATATATAGTAGGCTGAGTGGGGGGTATATAGCAACATAATAAGTAAAGGAAACGTTTGGACAGACGAACTTTTACACAAATGATTTCCAGATTTAAAATATTTGGTATTTCTAAAAGTGATGAGTCAAATGAAGATTTTATTGCCAAAAGTACACCGCGACCTAATGAGGAGTTACTCGTGGAATTGTCACTAATATTTTCATCAGCAACCAGGACATCTTTTCGATAGACTGTAAAGTCAGAGGTAAACAGTTCACTGTGTTAAAGTCAGACGTGAGATTGGTTTCGGTGAGCGCAAAGACATCAAAAGGGAGTTTTTGACAATTTAAGTATACGGCAGAGGTTTTCGTCCGTAAACCCCTTACATTTTGGTAATAAATCGTAAGAAACTGAGGTGTTGACAGGTTTGAATTAGGAATGAAAGGGATTATTAGTGATTCGCCGATTTTTATGAGACTGTGATAGCCGTTTGGAATCAACATATGAAGCAAAGGCGGATAGATCATATAGACAAAGGTAATCCTAGATCTTGCACACTAGTAAAAAGTACCATTAACGAATATTTACTCCCTAATTTCAGCGATCGAGATATTACCGCCGCAAGACTGGAAACAGCTGAAGGTACACTTTGGCTGGCGTCGGCATATCTCAGCCACGACCATCTTGGCCCACTCCCAGGCGAAACCCTGACGAGACTAGTCGCTGATGCAGAAAAGCGGAAGACAAGCCTCATAATTGGGAGCGATGCTAACGCTCATCATACAGTATGGGGGAGTACCGACATTTACGATAGAGGTGAGTCTCTTTTTGATTATATTTTGAGTACTAACCTTATAGTAAGTAATATTGGTAACGAACCCACATTTGTTACTAGAAATAGACAAGAAGTTCTAGACATAACACTTGTCTCTGATACCATTCATCATAAGATCATTAACTGGAAAGTATCTACACATCACTCTTTTTCAGATCACAGATATATTCAGTTCAAGATAAATGATGATCCTCCCGCTATATTAGTTTTTCGAAATAAGAAGAAAACTAATTGGTCCAAATATAGCGACACTCTTATAAGTTTAATAAAACCAGAACTATCGATTGTCCCACTCAACATCATCGATCTAGACACAAATGTTAAAGATCTCACTTCTGCTCTTAATAAATCCCTAGATAGTGCCAGTCCCCTAATTCAGATAAGAGGAAAAAGGAAACCACATTGGTGGTCCTCTAAGCTAAATCCTCTAAGGAAAGAGTGTAGGAAACTATTCAATAGAGCTAAAACAACAAGAGAAGAATCTGACTGGGATCATTATAAGACTTCTCTGAAGATTTACAAGAAAGAATTGAGGAAATCCAAACGATCTTCATGGAGCGCCTTCTGTGGAAACATAGAGGAGACTTCTGAAGCATCGAGACTAAGAAAAATCCTCTCAACAAATCCAATCATGCCAAGCTGTCTGAAAAACGCAGATGGTTCTTGGACAAACTCATGCGAGGAATCGCTTAACCTGCTACTAGACACACACTTCCCAGGTAGCTCCCAAACTGTTAGCAGCATAGATAATACCAATACAAACAGCTACTCAACTTACCCACATGATCTGATCACTAGGGAAAAACTGCAATGGGCACTCAATAGCTTCAAACCTTATAAGTCTGCCGGGCCAGACGGTATCATTCCAGCCGAACTTCAACTGAACTCTAATACACTTCTGCCTATTTTAGAAGCTATCTTCGTGGGTTGTATTAAGTTATCCCATATACCAAAATTATGGAGAGAAGTTAAAGTTGTGTTCCTACCTAAAGCTGGCAAGTAAACCCATGTAAATCCTAAAGATCTAAGACATATAAGCCTATCATCATTCCTACTCAAAACACATGAACGTCTGATTGATTTACACATTCGATCCAATATCGACCCAAAATTAACATCAAATGCACAACATGCTTACAATAAAGGGAAGTCTGTAGAAACAGCTCTACACACACTGGTTCGTACTATCGAATACTCCCTCCACCAGAAGAAATACACAATGGTTGCTTTTCTTGACATAGAAGGTGCTTTCAACAATGTCGACACATCCGCAATCGCATCTGCACTGACAAATCTAAAGGTGGATAAGTCGCTTGGGGAATTGATCAATCAAATGCTAACTAGCAGGATTATCAATTCTAACCTGGGCGGGTTCTCGGCAAGAAGATCTGTCAGTAGGGGCACTCCGCAAGGCGGTGTGCTATCCCCCCTCCTATGGAACCTAGTAGTGAACGAGCTCCTATTGCTTCTAGAAAAGGAGAGTTACAGAGTGATTGCCTATGCGGACGATGTTGCTATTGCAGTCTCAGGAAAGCATCCTAATACCCTAAAGGAACTTCTACAAAACGCCCTCAATAAGCTAACTCGATGGGCAGATCGGTGTGGACTGGGAGTCAATCCACACAAAACAGATCTTGTCCTCTTCACTAGGAAATATAAAATCCCGCATATAGACCCCCCTTCTATAAATGGCGTACAACTTAAATTTTCAGATCAAGCAAAATATTTGGGTCTTATTCTAGATAAGAAATTAAGTTGGAAACCTAATATACAGGAAACAGTGAAGAAATCTACAGTAGCTCTTTTCTCTTGTAAAAAAGCTATAGGTAATAAATGGGGGTTACAACCCCGTATTGCTCACTGGCTATACACTTCGGTAATCAGATCGATCCTAACTTATGGAGTATCTGTATGGTGGACTGCTCTAGACACAGCTACAAATCGGGACAAGCTTGCAAAAGTACAAAGATCAGCTTGTATTTGCACTAGCGGTGCACTACGATCGACCCCCTCTGCTGCACTGGACATCCTGTTATATCTGATACCCCTAGACCTATTCAGCAAACAAACGGCCGCGAGCACTGCACTCCGTCTTAAGGCCTCTTCTCAGTGGATCAACAATAATATTGGCCACACTGCTATTCTGAATTTGTTCAGATCCTTCCCAAGTAATATCGACCATACCGTCTCCCGTTTACAGTTTAATAAAAATTTCCAAGTGACTATCCCTTCGAGATCCGAGTGGGAAAACGGTACACTCTTGGACAATGAATCGATTCATTTTTACACCGATGGTTCAAAAATTGATGACGGGGTCAGTGGGGGCGTGTACTCTGACAGACTTAACTTAAGTCTATCTTTTCGCCTTCCTGATCATTGTAGCGTATTCCAGGCGGAACTCATGGCGATTAAAGAAGCTTTATTATCTTGGCTGAAGGAAAACGTGATATCAATAAAAGATATCCGCATCTTTTCGGATAGCCAAGCTGCTATCAAATCCTTGGAATCTGTCTCCTCGAACTCTAAAACAGTCCTAAATTGCCGTTCATCTCTCATGGAGATGGCGCAGCAATTCAATATTCACCTTTATTGGGTGCCGGGACACAGGGACATACCAGGCAACTGTAAAGCTGATGAACTCGCCAAGAGTGGAACTAAAATACCTCTCTCAGCACACATAGCTGACATAGGAATACCCATGGCTACATGCAAACTCATGCTAACGCAATATTATGTTAAAGAGAGTACAAACCTTAGGTGGAATGACATCACTACCTGTGTGGCTACAAAATCAATGTGGCCAAAATTAGATAGGAAGAAAACCAGAGGTTTAATATCCTTAAACAGACTGCATATTAGCTCCATTGTAGGTGTCATTACTGGACACTGTCTTATAGGTAGACATGCAACGCGTCTTGGCGTGCATGCTAATGACTTCTGCAGAAGTTGCATGGATGAGGTGGAGGAGGAAACAATTCCACACCTTCTCTGTACATGCCCAGCTCTGTCCCATAGACACAGACTCCAATTAGGAGAATTCTTTTATAACGATCCCAGTGATCTAGCAAATATACTAAAATTAGTAGCATCGCACGCTTCGTAAAAAGCTCAAAATGGCTTAACTAGTAAAGGAGGATATCTTACTGATCCTTGTGGTATCACAATGGACCATTCTTACTGGTGTAAGTGGGTCAGTCCTGCTGACCGCCACTGTAACCTAACCTAACCTAACCTAAGGTCCTGGCGGTGGCGCTGCAAAACTTGAGGTGTAAAATCCGATTTGGGGAGTCTTT
>OY288110.1:57286430-57375461 GCA_958431115.1 Syrphus vitripennis | reverse complement strand
AGATCAACTAGTAGAACTAGTTCAAAAATTTGTTGGTATCACAGACGTCATAGGGAAAAAGCTGTTCGTTGTACACAGCCTTGCGCATACAAACGTTCCACTGTTAGGTCGGATAACTAGAGAGCAAGTCAGACGTAGCGACCGTCGACCCTTGCCAACCAAAGAGCAGTCGCTTATTCATTTTTGATCGTGCCAGCAACTCACATTACTTAGTTGATACGGGTGCCGACATCTCGGTATTACCTGTTGCCCACTCAGGCAGCCACATTTCTCCAGATCCCAATTTTACACTATTTGCAGCCAATGCAACAAGAGTACGAACATATAGAAAAAAAATCTTTGAAACTAGATCTTGGCCTCCGTCGTTCGTTTCATTGGGTTTTCGTCGTGGCCGATGTAGACAAACCTATTATCGGCGCTGACTCTCTTGGAGTGCATAGTTTGCTAGTATATCTTAAGAGAAAGCGCCTCATCGATCCGCTTACCTCACTTTTCGCCACTGGTCGAATAGTTTCAGGTGAATCATCACTTTCAGTAGTTTCTGACCGGGTGCAAAACCCTGAAATCAGAATGCTTATAAAATTTAAATATAATTTTGCACAAAGTCGCACATCACATCGTTACCAAGGGACCACGAGTACCGATCTGCATCCCACCGCAAACGCATGTGCGGAGGAGAATAGTTGTGAACCCCGCTGCCTACCCCCCATAGAAAACAAATAAAAAATAAAAAATACCTTAATAAAACAATAAAATAAATTAAAGTTTTAATAAATTAAAATTGTCTCCACCCTGCCCTTCTGTTAGTTAAAAAATTAAAAATAAAACAAAACCAACTAAAATAAATATTAGTCGCGTCGTGTACTAATACAAAAAAAATAATAATAATTCCAACAAAAAAAAAAAAGAAGCAAAAACAATAGCTAGTGCCGGTGCCAGTGCCAGTTCAAGTGCAAAAACAAAAAAATATATACATACCTACATCTTGTGTATACTCTGATGCTGCGCCAGCAAATCTCCACAGAACACAGCGAGTGGTAAATCCCTATTCTCTCTCCCTCCCACATCCCCCACATTTGTTTTGGCTTGGTCATTGCACATGCAATGTGCGGGCATTCCATACATTGGGTGTGTGCTTGATTGAGTCAAAGCAAAATCTAAAGATAAATTGCTGTTATTGGTTTTGGGTATCCAGGAGCGGATCAGTGCATATACTATCTAGGCATAACACTGATAGTATTTTGTATTGTGAAACTTTTTGTGGCCCAAAACTGTTAACAGCATAGTTAATTGTCTGATTTGTGTTTTGTTGTTTTGTGTTTCGTAATGGTTGGGGAATTTAGGGTCGACTACAGCAATATTCGGGGGCTTAGGAAAAATCTCTGTGCTGCATATGTCCATACTGCTATAAACAGGCCAGCTGTTCTGGCACTAAGTGAAACACAGGTAGGTGAAAATTCTGATCACTCGGAATTTAGCCTTCCAGGATATAGCTTAGTGCCTCTATTTTTTCCTCATCATGGTCTCGCCGTCTATGTACGGAATGATGTTGCTTATCAACTTCAATCTCGATGTGGCACATGCTCTAATACTAATTTTAATTACATGTGGTTCAAATTCACCGTGCATAAGCACATCATTCATACCTGTTTTATCTATCGTAGCCCAAGTTTGGATGGCAATTCAACTTCTAACGAATTTGATGCGCTATCCGACTCAATCCAGAGAATTGTTGCCCATTTTCCGCACAGTGAAATTGTTGTTACGGGCGATTTCAATGTTCACAATTCTTCGTGGCTACGCTACTCTGGTCAGACAACACCCGAAGGAAGGTACGCCGAGATTTTTGCCGAGTTAAACAACCTGACTCAGCTTGTAAACGAGCCAACTCGTATACCGGACGTTGTAGGTCAAACCGCCAACACCCTAGACTTGTTTCTTACCTCTCATCCTGGTAAATACTCTGTAAGAGTGTTATCGCCTCTAGGCTCATCGGACCATTGTGTCATATCAGCCAATTTCTCGTGTCCGAACATTTCAGTTAAAGAAAATTCCCCCAAGAGAACCGTATGGCAATACGAGAAAGCCAACTGGGACGGTCTCAATAATTTCTTTCGGGTCTTTAACTGGTCACTATGTTTCCTCGGTAGTGACATAGATTCCAGATTACAAACATTATTCTTTATGGAATGAGAACTTTTGTTCCGAACAGGACCAAAAGCATCAAACCTAAAGAGAATTCATGGTTCGATTCGAGCTGCAAAGAAGCTATCAGTTTGAGAGAAGTAAGTTTCCGTTGTTACAAAGCCAACCCCACTGAGGAAAACCGGAACAAGTTCAAACAAGCTAGAAAGACCTGCAACGCCCATATACGACGAACCAAATTTTTGCATGACCAACAAATAAGGCATAAAATACTACAATGTCCCAAAGGTAGTAAAAATGTTTGGTCATTTGCAAAAAATGTGCGTAATTGTACCTCATCGTCGGTTCCAACGCTCGTTTTCAACGATACTCCTGTGGTAAGCTCACAAGACAAAGCCAATTTGCTTGCAGCACAGTTTGCCGCAAATTCAACGCTTCCACATAGTAGTATGACTCCCCCTGTACTTGAGAACATAGACGGATTCATGGGACAAATATATTTTCGTACTCGTACAGTTGCCAGAGTCCTCAAAGATCTCGACATACACAAATCCGCTGGTCCAGATAGTATCTCACCCATTGTTCTGAAGAGGTATTCTTCCACGCTGGCAAAGCCACTGCGTAAGCTTTTTCATCTCTCCTATTCTTCTGGTCTCTTCCCGAGTGGATGGAAAACTGCATTTGTCCAGCCTGTCCCTAAAAAAGGCGAATCATCTGCACCCTCCAACTATCGTCCAATTGCTCTTACGTCCATTCTTTCCAAGGTCATGGAAACGCTGATTAACCATCAGCTTAAAAAATATCTCGAAGATCGAAAGCTTCTTAATGACCGGCAGTACGGCTTTCGCAGCAATAGGTCCACTGGTGATTTGATGGTATATCTCACCGAACAGTGGCACAAATCTTTACATCGTTTTGGAGAAAGTAAGATTATTGCACTTGATATTTCAAAAGCGTTTGATAGAGTTTGGCATCAAGCTCTCTTATCGAAAATGCGTGCATTTGGAATCGATGAATCTCTTCTTCGTTGGATTAGAAATTACCTTTCGGACCGCTCAATACAAGTTGTATTGGATGGTTTCAAGTCTGTTATACATAAAATAAACGCTGGTGTGCCCCAGGGCTCCGTTTTGTCTCCGACTCTCTTCCTTATTTTCATAAATGATCTTTTATCTGAAACTTCTAATCCATTAAATTGTTTTGCCGACGATAGTACTCTCAGCTTTTCATATTCGTTCTCAGATTCCCATCCCTGTTCTTCGGATGTAGAACTAGAACGGCAGCGTATGATAAGCTCATTAAATTCTGATCTTGAAAGCATTGTCCAATGGGGAATCAAAAACCGCGTATTTAATTTAATGCCTCCAAAACTCAATGCTGCTTACTGTCGTTAAAGCAAAACCCACCTCCCATGCCGCTATCCATGAGTGGCACTTGCATCGAGGAAACTGAACACCTTTCAGTTCTCGGTATGTGCATCACAGACCATCTTTTGTGGAATGATCACATATTCGATGTCGCCAAAAACGCTGCTAAGTGTTTAGGGTTCCTTCGTCGATGTAAGAAATATTTTTCCCCTTCTGATCTGGCTATTATCTATAAAGCCTTCATTCCTAAAGCTTGAGTACAACTCGCATATCTGGGCGGGTGCTCCAATTACACATCTAAATCCTTTGGACAGAATACAAAATAGAGCGATGAAAATGATAGGTGAAAGAAGCATAACAGAAACGTTCCCTTCCTTGGAACATCGTCGTAACGTTTCTTGTCTTTCACTCTTTTACCGCTTCTTCCATAAGCATTGTTCTAGTGAAATAGCCAGTTGCATTCCTCCCCTTAAACAATTCCACCGTAATACTCGCACCGCAAAGAATGCCCATCAGTTCACCCTTGAGCCCAACTTCGGACGCACTGTTAAGTACAGAGAATCTTTCTTTAGCCGCACCACTCGAATGTGGAATGCTTTACCCGGCTCGATTTTTCCTACCCATTTCGATGCTCAGACATTTAAAACCAATGTGCATCGGTATCTCTTTTTAACTCCTATCCCATGGTCCTTAAAAAAAATGGAGATGTTAGGGCATGTGGGGACTACAGGGGTCTGAATGCCGTCACGGAACCAGACCGTTACCCCATTCCACACATTCAAGACTTTAGTTATGAACTAAATGGGTGCAAAGTTTTTTCTACCCTAGACATACCATCAAATTCCTGTAGAGCCCAAAGATATTCCTAAGACCGCTATCTGCACGCCTTTCGGCCTCTTCGAATTTACACGGATGACATTCGGGCTTAGGAATGCTTCGCAGTCGTTTCAACGATTCATTCACTCGATTACACGGGAATTTGATTTTTGCTTTGCTTGCATTGACGATGTTTTAATAGCTTCCGCTAACGAAAGCGAACATATTAAGCATGTAGAGATAGTGTTACGTAAACTAAATGAAGTCGGACTTGTTGTAAATCTGGATAAAAGCGTTTTTTCAAAACCTGCCGTAGACTTTCTTGGGCATACCATCGATACAAATGGTATACGGCCAACACAAGCCAAAGTGGAAGCCATCAGCAAATACGAACCTCCTCAAACCGTAAAAGACTTACGAAGATTTCTTGGGATGATAAATTTTTATCGCCGTTTTGTCCCTAAAGCTGCCCAATCTCAGATTCTCCTAAATAAATATCTCGAAGGTAGCAAAAAGAAAAATGACAAGCGAAAAATTGATTGGACTACTCAGTCTCTTAAAGCCTTTAATGAATGTAAGACTCAATTGAGCAACGCTACAATACTTGCATTTCCCGTCCGAAATGCTGAACTAGGACTTGTTGTCGACGCTTCTGACTCCGCCATAGGAGCAGTCGTACAACAAAAAATTAAATCTGACTGGCAACCTCTTAGTTTTTTTCGGCTAAGTTAAGTAAGTCAGAGCGCAAATATAGTGCTTATGATAGGGAATTACTGGCGGCTTATGATGCGATCAAGCATTTTAAACATTTGTTAGAGGGCAGAGTTTTCACGCTCTTCAACGACCATGGGTCGCTAACATACGCCTTACGCCAGAATTCTGAAAAGGCAACTCCTAGACAGCGTACGCATTTAGATCTAATTGCTCAATACACGAATGATATTCCATACTTGCCAGGAGAACAAAACGTGGTCGCTGACGCATTTTCGAGGATTCATGAATTGTCAATCCCAGAAAGTATAGACTTCACCGAAATCGCAAACGAACAAGAGGGTGACGAAGAATTAAGAAACATGATCGAGTCAAGCGCTTCCGTAAAAATTAAAGCCTTTCCGTTAAATGGTACAGAAAAATCGCTATTTTGTGACGTGTCTACTGACAAAGTACGACGATTTATTCCTGTCACTCACCATTTTTACACTGTCATCGAAATGCGACACAAATATATTTGGCCATCCATAAACAAAGACGTTCGTTCTTGGGCAAGAAATTGCATTCCATGCCAACGCTCGAAGGTGAGTAGACATATGGTTACTCCTGTTGGCTCTTTTTTAGAAACATCCGATCGATTCGATACAATTCACTTGGATATTAGTGCTTGTTCAATTTCAAACGTGAAGTTTTTATAGGGGGCGCTAGTTTCACTAATTGCGCGGACCTCGAATAAGAGTGCATTATCCCCACTGATTATTGGTTATCCCTCTCCAGAATTTAATTAAATTTAATTTATTTTTTTTTAATTTCCATCCCTCTTCAAAAAAAAAACAAAAAAAACTATGATTGAAGTTTGACAAGTCCGCTCTGGTGCTTCCCGAAACTGTAAGAAAGTAGATACTAGCGCCCCCTATCTGTGCTTCTGGCGTTACAATGTATTTGATATAGGAACAGGCACTCCATATTATATATACTCTAAGAGCCATACCCCTGATCGATATTAGGGCGGAAACAGTTGCCGAAGCTGTCTGCCGAGAATGGATACCTAGGTTTGGTGTTCCTTCCACGATCATCACTGTTGGAAGAGTTAGGCAAATCCCTGGGTTTTAAGAGGAATCGAACCTTATCGTGTCACCCGCAAACCAATGGTATGATAGAAAGATGGCACCGAACTCTCAATGCCGCAATTATGTGTTACCAAGACCAGCAATGGTCTAAAACCTTGCCATGGATATTGTTAGGTTTGAGAACCTCACTTCGTGAAGACCTCAAGACATCATCGGCTGAATTGGTTTATGGAAAAACTCTCAAGTTACCGCATGAATATTTTCATCCAGGTAAAGTTGAATTACAATCTGAACTTGTGAACCGTTTACGGCAGCACTTTAACGAAGTTTCCAAACCTTTCATCTTCAAAGACCTTATGTCTTGCGATTACATCTTTCTACGCAATGACACAGTTCGAGCCCCTCTTCAGCAAACTTACGATGGGCCCTTTAAAGTTGTCAAGCGAGGACACAAAAATTTTTCAATTTTAATTAAAGGTAAAATGGTCAAAGTTAGTTTTGATCGACTGAAACCAGGGTTCTTAGTAAACCCTCAACTTATAAGCGACTATTCGGAAACATGTAAAAGTCAGGCAGTCATGCCCAAAAAGAGAGTAGCTTTTGGCAAAGTTGATCTGCCTAAGGAAAAAGTTATCTCAACCAACTCAAATGAAATGCAACGCAAGACCACAAGATCAGGAAGAGAGATACCTTTAAGGTATCGTGCCCCGTAACCTGGACACTAAGGAGGGTGTACTGTGGCAGAACACACCCTCATGAATCGCGCTAATAATTACGCGCGGTTAAATACGCGCTGTTAAATACGCGCCGCCAATAATAACGAACCGATAATCTTGCACAATGAAAGATAATCACCTCGATTACAGAATCCAATGAATGGTCTGCGGATGGCTTCCGACAGTTTTTTTCAGTTTTTACTATTAGAGAATCCGTCGCAAGAACCTTCAAAAATGTCGGTAACGTAGTTTAAATTTTATTCGATTATGAAATACTCAGTCCATCTGAACTCCATATAAATTTTGGCATTTCAAATCCGCACCAAAGTTTTTGCGTATGCAACAAAATACAAAAATGGAAAGCTTGAAAAAGTAAGTTTAACATTTGAGTTTTAGATTATAGTTTTGATTTTTTTGCAGAAAAAGAACAACAAATAGATTCCAATTCGAGAAAATGGTAAAATTGTCATTAAATATCGATAAGAAAGTTTGAAAATGATAAGGAAGTTTTAAGAAACGGTAATGTAGATCTTCCGGCGGATTTTATGATTGTTATTTATCGCGTAAGTGAGTTGAGTGTGGATCGAGTCAAGTTCGCGGGAATAAAATTTTTTGGATTCTGTAATCGAGGTGAATACTTCCTTTTGTCATTCTTCCTTTACCCATTCTCATTCTTTTTCTTCTGGTGCACTTAATACAACGTGGTTCGTGGTTTGTGGCTCACTAGGTTAACTTTAACTTAATAAACTTAAAATGAAATTGTTTTAGATATTTAAAAAATAATAATGGAAAATAAAAAATAAATGAATTCAAGTAAAACAAAAAAAAGGAAAGTGTTCATATTCCAAATGTCAAAGCCCGGAAGGAGAATTATTCCATCTGTCCGAATAGAAAGATCGTGATACAGGTTCCAGAGCTTTCTATAGCTTTTGAGATTAGACCAGAACCAGATATTTCCCTATATAAGCTTGATGGCGCTACCGATTGGACACAGTTTATTTTTGAAGGTGAAAGAATAAAGTTCGTGAAAAGTGTTGCATACTGTTATGTCAGTGATTAATAAAAGTGATTTCAATTAAAGTAAAGTGTGTTTTATTTTAAATGTAATAAGAAGTTAAAGAATAAAGGAAATAAGTTTTTATTGCGAACCCTTAGCAGAATATTACATTGGTGTCAGAAGTGGGATAAAAACTTATTTTATCTGTGCATTCAGATAATTTACGGTGATAAATTAAATAAAAAACAAAAAAAAATATACGTGGCTGTTTTGATAAAACAAAGACAAAAGTGATTGTGGTCAAAAAAGAAAAATAAAAGGAAAATGGGTAAGACAGTGATTGAACTGAATTGTGTTGAACTTAAGACAGAGCTGAATAAACGAGGCCTTCCTACTGCTGGAAGAAAAGCTGACCTCATAATTCGTCTGCAAGAGGATTTCAGTCAACGCGGAGAAGACTCAGACACATTCGTATTCGAAATAGAAATACCTGAAGAACAAGTAAGTACTGGTTTCGACTTGTCGGCAATGATGGCACTTGTCATTGGCAAACTCAAAGAACAACGTACAGAACAAAAGAATCTTCTCGAAGAATAACGTACAGTAGACGCAAAGCTCGAGAGTGTTCAAGAAAAATTCGGAGGCAAAATACAAAGCATAACCGACGAATTAGACAAAGTTTGAAAAATTAAGATTAGAGAAAGTGTTGGCGATTATTACCCAAGGAAGAAGAAATACATCCATCGACTTTTGACGGGCAAACTTCTTGGTCGATCTATAAAAAACAGTTTGAGGCAGCCGCAGCGACAAATGGCTGGGATGAAGAAGACAAATTTATAGCTCTGACGGTTGCCCTCAGAGGATCCAGCAGATAAGAATGGTAACTTCAGTGCTCTTGTTCAGGCCATAGACAAACGCTTTGGAGATGGCCATATGCAAGAAGTCTTCCGCGTCCAACTGAATAATAGAGTCCAGAAAAGAGTAGAAACTCTGCAGCAACTTCAAGCGGATATTGAACGGTTGGCGCATCTCGCATATCCAGCTGCTGGGGATGAAATCGTCAACCAACTTGCAACAGAAGCCTTCATCAGTGCTTTATCTGACATCAACTTACAGCGAGCAATTTGAACTGCTGGAAAACGTACGCTTCCTGAAGCTTTAGCGTTTGCTCTGACTATGGAAGCGGCACAACAAGCTTCCCAAGGAGTTCATCGAGTCAGAGAAGTCGAAGTTGAAGAATGCTCAGAAAATCGCATTCTAAAGAAGCCAGCGGGAAGGACTTGCTCTATGCTGGAATTGTAACAAAACCGGACATCTCCAGCGGCAGTGCAGATTACCACCGAGAAGAGCTGCATGCCAACATTGTGGAAGCAGAACCAACGCTAGAGAACAACCAAGCAATAGTACCAACACTCCTGCTCAACGAGTAAGAACCAACTTCGAGGGGCAGAAGCTGGTTTCTGGTATCGATGGCCCCAGAAACACTATCCAAGTCTCACAGACTAAACGAGACAACAAAAGTCTGACAGTGGAGGCAATAATAAACAATAAGAAACACGTGGCTACAATCGACACCGGTGCCACCACATCCATTGTGCGAAGAGACTTGGTCAAGATGAATTGGCTACACAACACCAATAGCTACCGTCTGAAGACCGCCACAGGAGAGGCATCAAAGGTGTATGGTGAGGTTCGTCTTATGATCCCCTTGGGCAGAACAAGAGTTTTCACACCTATTCCTGGTAGCGGATATACCTATCTGACGAGTACATCGTTGGAATCGACTTCATGAAGGAGCATGGAATAATTTTGGATATTGGTAAGCAAGTTCGTAAGTTCCAAAATGTGGAGATTCCAATGGTCTATGGCAACGAAAACTCAACAATTATCAGGACCGTCGTCGAAAAAGACATTTGTTTGCCTGCCTCTTCGGAAGTATTCGTGTGGACAAACTAAAGGGCGACAAACTGAAGTTGAAGAAATGTACGACGTGACAAAGAAAGATAGCTACCCTCTGCCCAGAATCAGCGACACCTTAGAGGCGATGGAAGGAGCCCAATGGTTTTCAACTTCGGATTTGAAGAGCGGTTATTGGCAAGTCGGTCAGGAAATGGTCTGTGGCAGTTTAATGTGATGCCATTCGGACTATGCAATACTCCAGCAACTTTTGAGCGTTTGATGGAGTGCGTTCTACATGGACTAACTTGGAAATCTTGCCTGGTCTACCTGGACGATGTCATCGTGTACGGAAAAACATTTGACGAACATTGTGAAAACCTTAAAGCCGTATTCCAGAGGCTTCGAAAAGCACACCTAAAGTTAAATCCTAAGAAATGTGCGCTTTTTAAAACCGAAGTTAAATATTTGGGACATATCATCTCATCCCAAGGAGTAAAAACTGATCCTGAGAAAGTTGACACTGTAAAGAATTGGCCAACGCCTCAGGACAAACATCAACTCCGGAGCTTTCTTGGTCTGGCCACATCGCAATTACATGACGGAGAGGAAAATGTTGTCGCCTACTACAGCAAGGTACTCTCGAAGCCAGAAAGGAATTATTGCGTTACAAGGAGGGAACTTCTCGCCCTGATATTGGCAACAGAGCAGATCATGGTGCGCTCAATTGGCTTTAAACTTCAAAAATCCAGAAGGTCAAGTAGCAAGATGGATCGAGAGGTTGCAGACGTATGACTATGAGATTCAACATCGAAGAGGAAAGCTGCATTCAAACGCAGACGCGCTATCCCGGCGACCGCGTAAACCAGACTGTAAGCATTGCACACGCCAAGAAGAAAAGGAAATGATTATCGTTCAACGAACAAGAGCTGATCCCATTTAGGGTTGGAACAACGAAGAACTCAGAACGGCCCAACAAGAAGATCCGGATATCGAACCTATTCCTGTCTGGAAAGAACACCAAGAGAAACCAGAATGGTGTGATATCTCATACTGAAGTCCGGCTCTCAAAGCATATGGGACTCGCTTCATGTGCAAGAAGGGGTATTAAGGCGTAAGTGGGAATCCGCAGACGGTAAATCTTATGTGATGCAATATTTCAGCAAGTGGCCTGAAGCATTTGCTATCCCAAAGCAAGAAACCAAAACAGTTGTGGATCAAATTGTCTTCAATTGGTGAGCAGGTTTGGCGTTCCTATGGAGCTTCATTCTTACCAAGGAAGGAACTTCGAATCTGAAGTCTTTCAGGAAGTTTGCTCGCTCCTTGGCATTAAAAAGACAAGAACAACACCGCTCCATCCACAATCTGATGGGATGGTTGAACGATTCAACAGAACGCTTAACGAACATCTGTCTAAGGTTGCGGCGACTACCAACGAGACTGGGACCGACATATCCCATTGTTCCTTATGGCATATCGAAGTGCAACCCATAGCTCGACATTAAAAACACCATCGGAAATCCTGTTCGGATCAACTATACGGCTGCCAAGTGAAGTGGAATTTGGTTGTCATCCAAATGAATCACAGGGAACAGAAGAATATGTGGATGACCTCAAGGAAAGGCTTATTGACATTCATCAACGAACAGGGGCAAATATAAAATTGTTCAGTGATCGAATGAAAACAAGATACGACGCAAAAGCGACAGCAACGGGATTTCAAGAGGGAGACCTTGTATGGTTTTACAATCCTCATAGACAAAAGGGACTATCACCAAAACTCCAACAAAACTGGGAGGGCCCATATACTGTTGTGAAAAGAATCAATGATGTGGTTTACCGTATACAAAGAGGCGTAAGAGGCAAACTAAAAGTAGTTCACGGTGACCATTTACATCGATATAACGGTGAAATAAGTGATGAAATTGCTCGGGTGATCAATTCTTTGAGGGGAACAATGTAAAGAACTACTTATGAATCATAATGTAACGACTTTTACATTCGAACTATATCGATTCTCGAATGCTATGACAACGCCATCTACCATCGTCGTTAGAATAACCTGCTGTGAGCTTTGAATGAGCTTTGTATGAGCTTTTTCGAACATTGGTATATGTCAAGGCCCGAAAGGCTTTGTATATGAAAACTATAGTACTATCATGGCGAGTTTTTTTTAGGGTTGCAGAGGCCCTGGTGGTGGCGCTGCAAAATGTGAGGTGTAAAATTCGATTTGGGGAGTCTTTAAGCGTCGAAAATTGGTGGTAGGGGCAAGAGTAGACTATTTTTTGGATTATTGCATCCAAAAAATATCAATAAATATCATTTAAAACCTCCATAAGCTCTCCGCAAAAAAAAAGAGTAAGGGTTGCATAGGTAAATTAGATGTCGCCCCGTTCGACTTCCACCATGATAGTACTATAGTTTTCATATACAAAGCGAAAGGGGAACTATCTTTGTATATGAAAACTATAGTACTATCATGGTGGAAGTCGAATGGGGACACAGTTTATTTTTGAAAGTGAAAGAATAAAGTTCTAGTAAAGTGTTCATACTGTTGTGCCAGTGATTAATAAAAGTGATTTCAATTGAAGTAAAGTGTGTTTCATTTTAAATGTAATAAGAAAAAGTTAAGAAATAAAGTAAATAAGTTTTTATTGCGAACCCTCAGCAGAATATTACAATATTATGAAAATCATATAGGAATTTTTTTGGTTTGCTTTTTTATCTATACCTTTAGATTCGGTATTTGAACGGCAATGATCGAGACTTATGACAGAATTGTTTCTTCTATCATCGTAATTTCAGATATATACATATATTCCCAGGTGTACTTGATTTCATGATTTAAATGTATCCCGGTTATAGAGGATGGTTTATGAAAATCATTTTTAGATTTGACAAAAAATAGACTTATAGAAATAATTTCCAAAATTTTTAACTACTGGTGCAGTTACTATTGAACTAACGAAAAACAGGTCTAATGCTTAGATTTTTTAATTTTTTCTATAGAGTCAAATAGGAGGCCTTATTTAAGTATCTATACATTAAATGATGACGATTTGTATATAAGATTTGTCCCCATTGTTCTTGTTGCATAAATTTGTTTCACAGGGTTTAAGTCTTTGCATTATAAACCGCAAAAAAACAGAAAACGACATGTGTATGACTAGGTACTATGTGCGAACTAGGAAAACTTATATTAAAACAAAATATTACTCTTGAATAGCTTTTGTGATGATTTTATTTTTGTTTTTTACTATTTAAGTTATGACTTGCTCTGATGGAGAACATAACTTCAAAAGTTTAAATAAAATTACTCAAAATAAGAGTTGTGACCTGATCTTATGGTGGAGTGTGCCAGAATCGGCCGTTAATACTGAAATGCAAAATAATTTTTTCAAAATTTCAGCAGATAACTTTCTTTTTCTAAAACAATAAAGTCTTAACAGTTTTTAGATTGCTTGTCAATTTTCGTCGTTACCAAAAACGGTCGCAAAAATAAGCAAATTTGCGAAAGATTCGAAGATTCACTTCACAATAAAGATCAAGGATCAAGGCAAGAGTGGCACGGCGAAATCTCTTTTTTCTGCAATTTACCCAGCCAGCACATCTATGGACTGATTGGACGAGATTTCCAAAACCCACGATGGTTCAACGCAAATAAATCTGAGGCTGGTAACTACTTGGTGCATTGGTTCGATGATAACTTTGAGGTTTGTGTCCCAACCGAAGCCGACATTTCCAAGTACACCCACCTGCCCTGGCTGGACTTCTTTCTGGTAATGTCTAGTTTCATCAACATTATTTGCGAGCTGCGGAATTTGTCAACTGTAGAATTACTCGTGCCGGACCTTGACTGGAGATGCCGATGAAGAGTACATTAACTATAACCGAATAGATATCGAACGATTCCAAAGCAAAATCAGAAACAGAAATCTCTCTAATGACCGAGAGCAATCGACAGCATCTGGTTGTAATTCTGTTGTGTATTTTTTTGTCAACTTATTCCTCATTTACACTATTTGGAAATTGTCACTATTTTTGTCGTTTTACTATCATAAATGACATATTTGTGTAATGTAATGTCACTAAATGTTGTCATTAAAACATTGAATAAGAAGTACAGGAAGAGGCAAATCGAGAAAAAAGTGAAGTAGTTTTCATAATTGTGTGAGTTACACAAACACAAATGCATTGACACAGGGTTGGAGTGAAGGTGGACTGCTACTTAATGGGGCACTGAAAGAAATTTTTTGCTGAGTTTCTTTCTGGATGGTTTAGTAAAAATATTTGTAGCGAGATGTACTGGAAAATGGTTTCCATCTTTTCCGAAGTACTTATCCACATACAAAGAAACAAAGCTGTTATGATAAGCCTTAAAAGAAAAAAAGATTTTTTAATTTGTTCAAATAAATAATTGAATGAATCTTTGTGAATTTATTGCTTAGCTGGATTATAATATCGAACAAAGCACACTTGAAGTAATACAGTTTAACTTAACTTAACCTGAAAATTTTAAATGGACAAATGAAAATATAGCTTTTAGTTTTATGTATAATTTTAATCAATAGCACATATGTATGTATATTTTCCTTACTCAAATACTTATCAAATTAATTAGAACTATACTTTTTTGTGGCAAGAGTTCAATAACTCAGACGGATTTGTATAGAAAACTTAAAAATAAGCATTTTTTACTGCGGGAGGGGGGGTCTATCTCCCCCCGTTTAGGCAGTAGGGGCAATTTAAAAAATATGTAGGTTAAATAGAAAAAAAACAATTAAAAAATAACGGCAATACTTACAATTAAGCATTATACGTTTTTTTAAAGCCAACATTCTATTCTATTAGCCAGTTTTTAAATCAAGTCCAAACTGTGCATAGTTTTTGAAAAAATAAATTTTAAATTTTTGAGTAAAAAAAAACTTAAAAAAAAATTTTAAATTTCAATATTTAAAAACCATATGTTTATAAGTAATTTTTTTTTAATAATTTGTTGCTCTTATTAATAGTCAATCAAAAACTGAAAACTAGATGACTTTACGCCTTTTAGTTTTTTAAAAATTGAAAATAACCACAACTACTATTTTAATATATTTATGTTTTTTTTGCTTGAGTGGTCTTATTTTGATAGTAATAATGGTAGGTGTGAGTTTGGGTATATAGGTATGTAACAGTGGGGTGTGTGCTAGTTTGGGGGTACGCAACAGAGGGGCCCCCTTCTTGGGCCCACTGTAGGATTTGGGGTAGGTGCGAGGTTGGGTGTATGCCACACCGAGGTGTTAATGGGTGATGCAACCCCTCTGTTTGGGCTTACTATAAGATTTGGGGTGGGTGCAAGGTGGGGTTGGGTGCATGCAAAGTTTCTTTTGCATTTAAATAAGCTGGATTTAAGAAAAATTAATTTATCCTAGGTGTATCTTAATCCATATTCGATTAATACTATCAAAGTAAGACTACGTAAATACTCAAGGAAGGAAAAAATAATTTAATTAAAATATTTTTTTTGGTAATTTTCTCAAGAACTAGAAGACATAAAATCATCTAGCTTTCAGTTTCTGATCAAAAAATTTGAGCAATGAATTCTAAAAACAAACAATAGCAGATAATCTTAAAGTTTTGAAAAATTACATTTTAATAGAATAGAATGTTGGCTTTAAAAAACGTATAATACTTAATTGTAGGTATTACCGTTATTTTTTAATTATTTTTTTTCCATTTAACGTACATATTTTTTAAATTGCCCCTAAGGCCTAAACGGGGGGAGATAGACCCCCCTCCCATAGTAAAAAATGCGTCATTAAACTTTGTCGCCTGAGTTATCGTACTCTCCCCATTTTTGTTAATCTTGTACGATTTCTTAACTATTTACATTGCAGAAGGAAAATAATAATGAAAGTGACTTAAACATACATAGTAGCCGTGTTTTATGAACAATTGATAGCAACTCAGTAAAATTTTTACACACAAACAATAACAAATAAATTTATTTTCACTTTTTGTTTTGCTTAGAAACAATAACAAAGTTTTTATAATCACTTTTTTGTTATTGTTTTTGTGTGTAAAAATTTTTGCTGAGTTGCTATCAATTGTTCATAAAACACGGCTAGTATGAATTCTTGATTTCATAAAACTTAAGGATTTCCATTCACTTTAGTGCTTTCCATTCATGTGAACATTAGTTCTAAATTTCGTCACATCACAATGAGAGGGAAAGACATAGCGTGGAAGGACATTCCACATTCGCGTAGTATGGCTAAAACACGAATCCATGTACTTGACAGTACGACCGAAATTAGGTTCAAGAGTAAACTAATAAGCATTCCTGGAAGCGCGAGTATTACGGTTGAATCGTTTAAGGGAAGAATGCAACTGGCTATTTCAATAGAGCACTTACCGTAAAAGTAACGATAAAAGAGTGAGAGACAGGAAACGCTAGGCCGGTGTTCGAGTGACGTAAAAGTATCGATGATATTCCTGTCTCCGATCATTTTGAAGGCTCGTCTTTGTATACTGTCCAAGAGGCTTAAATAAGTTGCTGAAGCACCAGCCCGGAGATGGGTGTTATACTCAAGCTTTGGATGTATATAACTTTTATAAATAATAGCCAGATCAGAAGGGGAAAAGTATTTCTTGCATCTCCAAAGGAAACCTAAACATTTGCGTCATTTTTGGCGACGTTAAGTATGTGATCGTTCCACAAAAGTTGGTTTGTGATGCACATACTTAAGATCGCAAGCTGATTAGTTTCTTCGATGCAAGCATTAAATTCTACTCGATTTCTTAATCGCCATTGTACAATCCTGTCTAAGTCAGAATTTAAAGTAATTATCATATTTAGCCGTTTCAGATCCACGTCCGAAGAGCAGGGATGTGAATCTGGAAACGAATATGAAAAGCTAAGGGTGCTATCGTCAGCGAAACAATTCAATGGATTAGTAGTTGCGGACGGGAGATCATTAATGAAAATGAGAAAGAGGGTCGGAGACAAAAAAGAACACTGTGGCACACCAGCATTTATTTTGTGGGTTTCAGACTTGAATCCGTCTAGTACTACTTGTATAGAGCGATTCAAAAGAAAGTTACTAATCCAACGAAGAAGGGTTTCATCGATACCTAAAGCACGCATTTTCGATAAAAGAGCAGGATGCCAAACTTTATCAAATGCTTTTGAAATATCAAGTGCAATACCAATAATCTTACTTTCACCAAAACGCTGTAAAGATTTGTTCCCTTGGTCAAAAAATATACTGCTTTCCCTAGTTTATCAAACGAGGTTTCAATATTTGGTAACGGGAATCTATCATCCTCAGTTATTTCATTTAAAGCCCTATAGGCAACACATATGCGGTACTGTACTTGTCCATCCTTATCGGGTTTCTTGGACACTACAACTATGGCTGAAGCATATCTACTCAAACTTCTCCTAATTATACCTTGTCTTTCCATCTCTTTAACCTGTCGGGCTACCTCTTCTTCATGTTTTTTTGGTAATCTATATAACTTTGCATGCAATGGTTTATCTTCGTGAAGATGAATCTCATGTTTTATTCCTGAAGTGTGAGTTAATGTGTTCCCTTCTTTGTACTGAATGCCTATGAATTCGTCTAGTAATGAGGTCAGTGCTGTCTTTTTTTTCGCGATTAAGTCTGCCGAAGCCAGGACTGTTCTCTTCTAAGTAATTACAAGAGTGTTCCAAAGATTTTTCGATTTTTACAATTGTTTCATTTTTCAGGGTTATGGTCCTTTGTTCCATACCAAATAACATGGGGCAAATTCTTAAACGCAACATTTGCAAAGCAAACCACATGCAAAGCAAATGAAGAATGCAGTTGAAAAGGCAAAGCAAGTGAAGTGCGCAAGATGTTTTTGACATTTGCCGAAATACATTTGCGCAGGAAAATAAAATCTACTACATTTAGGGCAATCTGCTTTACAGGGATGTTTACGTTTGTATTTTGGAATTGTTTGCTTAGCATAATTTGCGCAAGTTTTGCGTTTAAGAATTTGCCCATGGTATAATTTTTGTTTTCTAATTTATGACCATATGCTTTAATATAGGTATTATTTGCATATCCAAATTCTTTTGGAAAAGGAATCTGGTATATATTTCTGTTCTGTGTTGAACTACTAGTAATAGTTTGTATTTTAGTCAATTTTGTATCTAATATTTTATATTTCGTCATATCTAATTGTTTGTATTTATAATTGTCATTGCGCTACCAGTATCAATTAAAATATAATGTCTTTGATTTTCTACTTCCACTGGTACCATCATTATCGATCCGCGACTCAATTCAGAAAAACAGGCGGTTCTACTGCATTAAGTTCCTGTCAAATAGGTTTTTGGTTTGTGATAACATTATTAGTATCCATTGGCTGTGGCCTTGAATTATTTTGTCTACTAATAATTGAGTGTCTTGGTTCGTTCCGATTATTATTTTGACTAACCTGTCTTGAAACTCTTTGCTCACTAGAATTATTACTAAAATCTTGTCTTCTAGTGTCCCTATTTTGGTTGTTAAAATAATTATTTCTAAAGTTTCTTACTTGGTTATAATTATTATTCATATTTAGATTTCCATTATCGTAGCCTATATACGAGAAGAGAATTCTTTTTCTGTAAGTTCCCTGGCTAAGTTACCTATGGTTATATTCCTAACTTTATTAATAATTATATTGTGTATAAGTGTTTTTTCCTGTTCTTTGTTATTGGCAAAAATTACAAAAGTACTAACTTTACTTAGGAAATATTCTAACTTATTAACTAAGTCGTATATTGAACTCACTTTCATATTTAAAATCTTCCTCGTAAGGTCGGTGCTGTTGACAATGGGTCGATAATGTTGTGACGTTGTTAACTGTGAGGAGATCCTTCGCCTTGCCTTTTATCTTGGCTTGCTGGATTATCCTCCACGTTTGTTGCCGATCTCCCGCTGAATTGGACGGGTGGTTCTCCACCATGACTAGGAAGTTAGTCAGGTTTTTGCTCTCACCTTCAAACTCAGGTAATTTCTCTCATTATGTTACTTCCTATGCTTGCTGGTGGGATTCTCTCCACTATCTCCATTAAGCTATTCAACAACTCCCGATTTTTAACGTCTTGTTCCGCCATATTTATATATGTAAGTAGATATTTATTTATCTCTTAATTTTATTTTTACTGTCTTTAGTTGTGATAAAAAAAAGAATTCACTTTATAGATGAAAAATGGACAAAACTTTTTTAATATTTAATTTAAATACATTTTTATTTTTTTTTTCTATAAACTTAATTTGGTTTATTGGTTCACGTATTGTTCGTTTATAGGATCAGGATGTTTATACCTAATCCTACCGACTGCGCCAGAAAAATTCTCGATTCGCGGGATTTTCTTATTCAAAATAAATAAAAATGTAAATGTTCGTTTGTTCCTAACCGCTAATATCCGAAAGTTCTTCACCAATTGCTTTGAAATTTTGACACAACATTTCATTCGAATACGGTCGTGTTTATATAATACTTAAAACAAAAAAAAAACTATGGTATACGTTGGGCATAAAAAACAACACTCACTAAGAACTATATTTATCAAAAAATCTACATATATGTTAGAGTGTGAACACGTTAGAGTGTAGGCATGTTTGAGTGTATTCTACTTTGTATTCTTGTTTTGAGTGTAAATGTACAATAAACAGATCTGAGAGTGTTTTTTAGTTAGTCGAGTGAGTCAAGAGCAAAAGACCGGACGCAGCGTGCGCCGCAGACTTGTTAAAGTGAAATTGAAATTAGATTTACATAAATTTAGTTGTTATTAGTTATTATTCCTAGCATATATAAATAAAATAATTCAGTTCGGTTGTCACAAAAAATTCAATTAAAAAATTTATTCAAATTCAATTCTTTAAGGAAAGATAAGATACCTACAACAAAAAAAAGAAAAAAATTATGTATCACATTGTTAAGAGGTAGGTACGGTTTATTACTGCTTACTTCGTTAGATTACATTCATTCATGTAAATTTTGGGGTTTTCAAGTCTTTGAAAATTTGAAGAGCGAAATAATCAATTTTGGAAATTTGAAGACCATAATAATCAATAATCAAATTTTTGGCGGAAGAGAAACATAATCGTTTAAACGTTTTATTATTTCTTATTTCCTAAGTTCGTATACATATATACAATTTTGGTTTTTTCTAAGATTTGGAAGAACCAATTTCGTTACGTACAATGACATATGACAGGTGACACTTGACACTACATGTGACAGGTGACAAGAGAAAAATGACAGGTGATAGATGATAGATGACAGGTGACAGAGGACAAGTTAAAGATGACACATGACAGGTGACAGTTGACAGATGACAGTTGAGAGATGACAGATGACACATATAAGGTAAAAGGTAACAGATAACAGTTGAAAGGTGACAGTACCATCGCTTACCAAAATTTTAAAAATTAGCACTGTACTGAATCGAAAAAAAAATTGATAAAAGTTTCGTAAGTAGTATACAATAAAAATACATTTATTCAAGAGCGACCAAAATCAAATCAAAATCGAATGAGGTTAAAATTTAAAAAACAATCTTCTGAAGATGAAGATATGGGCATCGCTACTTTCATGACTCACACTCCTGTCCAGATCTTAAAAACTCCATCCTACATACCAACAATCAAAGAAATCTTCGAAGAAACTGGTTCCAGAAGAAGAAAAAAAAAAAACGAAGATGATTGCGAACGATTAAAGCAAAAGAAATCGTGCTTTAATTGCGATGAAACCGAGTACGATTTCAGAATGTGTCCGAAGCCTCCAAACAAAATAAAAAATTAACAAAGCCAAGAACAGCGTTTGGTGCATTTACACCCGGGTCGGGTCAGCAAGTAAACTGAGAGAGGCGTTAGATAGTCAAAATTCAGAACTTCCATTCTTCTTTTATTTATTTATACCTCAATTTTGAGGTATAAATAAATTTTTAATACATCAATTTTTTTTTAGGAAACTAAAATTTGGCTACCCGATCGAATTTTCTATAAGAAAATTTAAATTATTACCTAATTCATAAATAAATGATAGTTTAAAGTTAAACAGGTAAATTCTAGAACTTTAAAATTTTGAGGTCTTGCAGTAACTGTGCACAAACAGCGTGCCTTAGTTTAAGGTATTTAAGATGATTTTTTCTCATTTTTTTAGGAAGCCTAAAGTTCATTGCCCGAGTGAAGCCGGGTTGGAAACGCTAGTTCAAAATAAAATAAAAGATATATTTTTTTTTGTATTCTATTTTATCCCGTGTTTATTAATCCAAGAACTTTTAGTTAAGAAAGTACGGCCGCTGTCTCAATGAGGAGCTGCACCGTGTTCCTTCTTTGAGTTAATTTTTAAAACTAAACTATCTAGTTGTCGGAGGAGGCGAAAATTATCAGAAGAATATCGATATCGAATATTCATATGAATCCATATTCTTTTGTTTACTTTATTTTATTTTACCATATTCTTAACCGAACCAATGCACTTACTCCCTAGAAGGAACATATAGCATACCCAAGCAATAATGATTGTGAGAAACAATGACCCACAATTAATATTGCTTGTGTTTACTTTTTAAAGTGGTTTGCCTTTAGTTTCCCAACAGGTTAATTGAATGCATTGGTTTTCTTTTGATTCGCCGCAATCGTAAATTCTTCACTAGATCATTTATTGTGAAGCAATAACATGCATAATTTACGATGGCAGCAATTGGAGAATAAGTATGGTTTAGGACCAATACTTAAGTCGCGTAGCGCGGTATTCGACCGACTACACATGCGCTACTGACGTTGTAAGGTTGTGCATCATCGAAATGAACGTTCAGTCGAAATTATTGCAGCTGCAAGGTCAAGCGTTCCTGATGATACGAATTTATAATTTCCTGGTAACCGATTTTTTCTGGTCGTGTGTTTTGAACAAAACAGGGTCACAATCCACACAAAATCATCATCATCATCATCAATTATGGCTTTATTGCGTGAGAAATTCACGTCAATGCGATTTGCCACCATTAGATTTTTTCTTTGCAGCTGTGCAAATTACCCTTTAAGAATCACAAGGCGACCATTGGGATGATATTTTTTTCAAAGTCTTATGTATTGCTGTCAAAAATATATTGCTGTGTGTTTTATTTAGCTTTACTTTCGAAGTCGAAATACGAATGACCCTTAAATCTTCTTCTCTGGTTCACCTCGTTCACTTCTTGTCGCCATCTATTTCATGTCTCTCTGCACAAAATTTTCTGATAAGAATCGTCCCGCTCGTGTTAAATGCAACAGTAAAGGCATTGTCAAACAGAGTACGTTCTAGCGGTCTTTGTATAATTTACAAAGAACGCGAAAGTCAAAGACCGATCAATGATCGAAAGGCCCACCAGATCACGCTCTGTTTGACAAGGCCTTAACAAAGGCCTTTGCGCTAGTTACGTCCACACATATTTATGTTCGCACTTCACTGCCTAAAGCCCATTTTTTGCACCAACTCTTAAGCTCAGCAAAGTACAAGTAAACAAGTGCGAGATGTTTTGCACAACATCGACCGTGGGAACCTGAGAATGGCTTAACGGAGATGTGAAGGATTTAACATAATCGAAGAATGTATAATAATTTAGTGATAAGTTTAGTCTTAGTTTGAATACCAAATAATAAAGAACATAATTTATATAAAATTGGTTGTTTCATTTAAGTTCGATGCCTAAGACGATAACTGGCGCAGTCGGTATTTAAAATATAAAAGGTGTTATTTGTTTTCAAAAGTGAACATTAAGTAGCTTTTTCAATAAATATAAATGCACCCAATTTTTTTAAGTGAAATAAAAGTAGCTTCAAAAACATAAAAGTTCACAAATTCTTTATTGAATATAGAAGAAGTGAAAAAATATATACCTACAGTACCTATACAAAGTTATAAGACTACGAATCAAATTAAAAGTGTATTTGAACTATATACTATGCCATCTAAAATAGAATAGGTAAAAGTAAAACATTTATTTAAAAGTTAAAACTTACAAATAAAACCTTAAAAAAAATAATAATTAAAAGCTAAATAAGAGTTTTTAAGCAATAATACTATACGCAATATACGCAAATACGATTAATATAGCTCCATAAAAAAAACACAATCAGCCTACATACGTTACATATACTGTTTGGAACAACAAACAAGAAATAACGGAACAGAGAACAAGAGAAACCGTTGCAGTGGGAAAAAGTTGGTTTTAGTAATTCAAGTTAAAAGAGGAACAGTATTTGGATTAGTTTTTGTTGTTTAAATTAGAATATTAAATATACATACCTATATTTCGTTTTTCTTAAGTTAAGTTAAGTTAAGTTAAGTTAAGTTAAGTTAAGTTAAGTTAAGTTAAGTTAAGTTAAGTTAAGTTAAGTTAAGTTAAGTTAAGTTAAGTTAAGTTAAGTTAAGTTAAGTTAAGTTAAGTTAAGTTAAGTTAAGTTAAGTTAAGTTAAGTTAAGTTAAGTTAAGTTAAGTTAAGTTAAGTTAAGTTAAGTTAAGTTAAGTTAAGTTAAGTTAAGTTAAGTTAAGTTATTTAGAATTTTTAAATACAGAAATTAAAATTTAAAATACAGAAATACAGAGTAAATATTATTAAAATTATAAATTATTAGATTTAGTATTAAATACATAAATATAAATTAATTTTGTGAAGGTAAGCTTGTTTTTCAAAAAAAAATAATTCATTAAATTTACATATATGCCTCCATATGTTAAAAAATTGAAACCACAACATCTTAAATTTAGTTTACTTTTTACTAAAAGTTTCAGTAATAGTAATCAATTTAAAATAAATTTTGAATCTTTGAAAAACCCAAATTTATTAGATAAAATTATTAGTTCTTCAGTAACAGACGTTAACCATTATAACTCGATCATTATGAATTCAAATACTGCATTAAACATATTTAACTCGCTTCGTATTCCCGATGCAGTTAAGGACATGCCGAATTTTGATGGCAATCCTCACTTACTGTTTGATTTTTTGAATAATGTAGAAGAGATTCTTTGTCATATACAATCAATTGTAGGAACAAGTTATGGTCAAATAATTTTAAGAGCTATCCGGAATAAAATAACGGGTCCGGCAAATGAGGTTTTGAATATGTATGGCACTACAACGAATTGGATAGAAATAAAAAATAACTTAATTACCCATTATGCTGATAAAAGGAACGAGACGAGTCTTATTAGAGATTTACATGAACTAAGGCAAGAGTTAGACTCTGTTGAATCTTTTTACGCAAAAATTATTCATATATTATCTACCATTATGAATCACGTTAGGGTGCATGAAAAAAATCAAAGTGTCATAGAAGCAAAAAAGTTGCTGTACGATGAAATGTGTTTAAATGCATTCTTATCTGGTTTAAGGGAACCACTTGGTTCGACTATTAGAGCAATGAGGCCAACAAAGTTAACAGAGGCTCTAAACTTTTGCTTAGAAGAGCAAAACCGATTTTACTTCAAAAACTCTTACGGTGCTCAAAAATTACATCAAACAAGATCTCAAATTATGCGGCCACAAAATTCTAATCAGTTTGTTTCAAGAAACTCTTATTTACCTCCTAGATCAAATTATTCCCAAAATGTTTATGTACCTCCCAGATCACAGCTTCCTGAAAACAATTATATAGCACCTACTCCTTTATCACAGCTTCCCGAAAATAATTATGAAGCACCTAGACAGCAGCTTTCACAAAATTCAAATTATGTACCACCCTCAACTAGACAACAGCTTCCTCAAACTTCAAATTATACAACACCTAGACAAAATACTCCTCGAAAATATAATAACTCTCGTATTTCAGCTAGACCAAATAACAATAGTATTGCAAATAATAACAATAGATTCAATTCAGGATCTAAATATATACCACCAACAGAACCAATGGATGCCATGAGTGCTACTACTATTACAAACTCGAAACAAAATTCCCTTGTAAACAAACAACCTCAATTATATAATATAGAATCTGGAGTCTGTAACAACTATTATGATGAAGAAGAATATTCTCAGGACTATTATCAAAATTTAGATAACGCTATAAATTATGAACAGCCAGTGGTAGATGATAGGGATTTTCGGTTATCAGCCTCGGAAGACCAATAGGATATTTAGACATCAATAATTATAATTCTACTCTATTACCTTATATTAATGTTTACAGCCTAGGAAGTACTAAACTTAAATTCTTGATTGACACTGGCAGTAATTGTTCGTTCATAAATCCAAATAGTTTGAAATATTTAAATCCAATTAAAATAAAGCCAACTGAAATAAAAACACTTTTTACTACTCGAACCATAGATGAAAAAACAGTTTTGAGAGGTCTTCCAGAATTAAAGTCAAGACAAGATCTATCATTTTTAATTTTTCGTTTTCATAATTATTTTGACGGTCTTATTGGAACCGATATTAGTAAACAACTAGGTATTGTAATTGATATCAAAAATTCAAAATTAAAACGCGAAAACTTTGATATTCCACTCTTTTTTAAGCCAAATCTCATGTCTAGATTGTATGAGGTACCAAGTTTAAGCAAACAAATATGTCATTTACCAGTTGATGTGGAAAATGGTAGCATTTACATTAAACCAACGTGTTTATCTTCAGATTTATTCGTTCCTGAAGGACTCTACTATGCTCAAAACTGGTACTCATACATTGAAGTCATAAACAAATCAAATAGCCCTCGGACTTTCGTAATAGAGCAACCATTAAAAGCTGATTCCTCCGAAACATATAGGGAGCTTCATAATTTTTCAATAACAAGCGTAGAAACTCCGGAAATTAACTTTAAAGATCTTTTAAGGACAGAACATCTCAACGAAGAAGAAAAGTCTTCACTGTTCAATATTTGCCATAAATATCGCGATATTTTTTTCAAAGAAGGAGAAAAGTTAACTTTTTCTAATACCGTTAAACATGAGATTAAAACTAAAGATGAAGTTCCAATATACTGTAAGTCATATAGATATCCTTACGTGCATAAAGAAGAAGTACAAAAACAGATAAATGAGCTTCTTAATCAACGTATCATTCGACCCAGTTATTCTCCTTGGTCAGCTCCAATTTGGATTGTCCCAAAAAAGAAAGACTCAAGTGGGAAAGCAAAGTGGAGATTGGTAATTGATTATCGGAAGCTCAACGAGAAAACAATCGACGATCGGTATCCCATACCTAACATAACAGATATTTTGGATAAACTGGGAAGATCCATTTACTTCAGCACAATTGACTTAGCTTCCGGCTTCCATCAGGTTGAAATTAGGTCACAGGATATCCCAAAGACGGCATTTTCCGTAGAAAATGGACACTACGAGTTTGTCCGAATGCCTTTCGGCTTAAAAAATGCTCCATCCACCTTCCAGCGTGTCATGGATAACGTCTTACGAGAGCTTCAGGGAAAAATTTGTTTGGTATATATGGACGACATTATTGTTTTTTCGACCTCTCTGCAGGAGCACTTAGATAACTTAAAAGCTGTTTTTCAAAAATTACGAGAGTCTAATTTAAAGTTACAAATCAAAGAATCAAAGAAGTCTCATTTTTAGGTCATATTGTAACATCGGATGGTATAAAGCCGAACCCTGATAAGATCAGTGCAGTCAAAAATTTCCCTATTCCGAGAACACCAAAGCAGATAAAATCTTTTCTTGGTCTACTTGGATACTATAGGAAATTTATTAAAGATTTCTCAAACTTGACAAAACCTTTGACTGAGTGTCTTAGAAAAGGAAAATCTATTAAACTGAATTCATGGTTCATTAATTGCTTTGATCATTGTAAAAATATTTTATGTAACGATCCCATCCTACAGTACCCAGATTTCAGCAAACCTTTCAACGTTACTTCAGACGCAAGTAACGTTGCATTAGGTGCAGTACTCTCCCAAGGTCCTCCGGGTTCAGATAAGCCGATTTGCTTTGCAAGTCGGACTTTATCAAAATCGGAACAGAATTATAGTACCATTGAGAAGGAGCTGTTAGGCATCGTTTGGGCAACAAAATACTTTCGCCCCTATATTTATGGTAGGAAATTCAAAATAATCACCGATCACAAGCCCCTAACTTGGCTCTTTTCCCTTAAGGAACCAAACTCCAAACTCATTCGTTGGAGACTTAAGCTAGAGGAGTTTGATTATGAAATTATTCATAAAAAAGGAAGACTCAATACAAATGCAGATGCACTTTCTCGAATTGAGTTAAACACGAATGAAACAAATTTAGACAGATTTGAAAGCGAAAGCTTAAATAGTGTATCTATGCAAAACAATATTGACGCATCTGAAAATGTATCCACCATACATTCAGGGCAAGAGCATTATGAACGATCACATTTCTATATCAGAGCAACCAATGAACGAATTTTCCAATCAGATTATAATAACACAAAATGCCACAAAAACGGACATTTCAGCCAAATTAAAAATACTTTTCAAAAGAAAAAAAAGATATACGATCGAAATTAAAAACTCCAGCAGTGAAGCTGATATCATATCAATTTTTAAAAACTACCTCAATTCTAAAAGACTTCTGCAATTTTGACAGATGACAACACTTTTCGAGTCATACAATCTGTTTATTCCAATTATTTCAATCATTCAAAAATAAAATTAGTGCGATCGAATGTCCTCTTAAAAGATGTTGTCGAGAGAGATGATCAAGAAAAATTGGTAAGAGAATATCATGAACATTGGCATCACAGAGGTATAAATGAAACTTTAGAACACCTTAAGAGAAACTTTTATTTTCCAAATATGAAACATATTATTTCTGCGGTTATTCTTAACTGCGATACATGCCATAGACTAAAATACGACCGAAATAGAGAAAAAATAAAACTGGAATTAACAGAAACCCCATCAAAACCCCTTGAAATTATCCATATCGACCTCTATTTTATAAATAAGGAATATTTTTTGACCATTTTGGATAAGTTTAGCAAGTTTGCTGCTGTCTATATGTTGAATGCAAGAACTAGTATTAATTTAATAAAATCTCTGCGACACTATTTTTCCCATCATGGTCTGCCAAAAAAGATAGTATGTGATAATGGGAGCGAATTTGTTTCTACATTATTTAGAGAATTTTTAGAGCTATATAACATAACTCAACACACAATCTGTGCAAAAACTTCTAATGGGAATTCACCTGTGGAACGCTTCCACTCAACACTGACGGAACTTATTCGAATCATAAAATCTCAGAAAAAAGATGTGCATATTGGAGAAATCGTAGACGATGCAGTACTCACGTATAATAATTCCATACACTCGACTACAAAGTTAACTCCATTCGAAGCCCTGACAGGACATTATAATAAAAATCATCCTTTCCCTATTAATTCGGAACAAATAACTAAACAGGATTATCTTAAAACACATAAAGAGAATTACGAAAGCTTAGCAAAAATCATTCATGACCGATCACTAAAAAAAAAACAAAACTATATTTCGAAAATAAATAGTACACGTAAGGACCCACCTAATTATACACAGGGAGAAATAATTTACGAATTAGATGACAGGAGAGATAAATTAGCACCAAGATTTAACAAACACATAGTTGAAAAAAATAATAAGGTTACAGTATATACTCAAAAAAGGAAAGTACATAAACAGAAAATCAAAAAAAAAAAAAAAAAAAATCAAAGGGTAAAGTAAACTCATAATTATATACACATCACCATTGATACAAAGAAGAGCTAATAGTTTAATAATATGATTAGATTATAAACAAATAATTAACGCAGACAAATGGATTTTATGTGGATTTTAGTGAATAGTTTTCATATATTTATTTTTTTTTTTGAAAAACGAACACCTTTAAAGATATTCGAAAAGTGAAATAGAAATATATATTAAGTATATTTTTGTTGGGTTGTAAAATAGCATATTAAATATTTATAAAACAAAGTGTTGTATTTGAATAAACTTCATTTATTATTATGTACCTAACTATTGACAAAAAGAAAGTATTTTGTAAAAATTCTGTAAACGTAAAAAAAAAAAAAATAATAAAAAAAAAAAAATAATATAGTGTAAAAATGTATAAATAGGTCGATATATATTGTTACTATTGAAATCTAAAAACAAAAAAAAAAAAACAAAACAACAAAAAAAATAGAATACGAATCTGAAAGATTATTCACCATACATTATTTTAATTTTCTTTTTATGAACTTCATTTCTTCAGTTCATTCTTTTTCGGGGGGACGAGTTACGTCCACACATATTTATGTTCGCACTTCACTGCCTAAAGCCCATTTTTTGCACCAACTCTTAAGCTCAGCAAAGTACAAGTAAACAAGTGCGAGATGTTTTGCACAACATCGACCGTGGGAACCTGAGAATGGCTTAACGGAGATGTGAGGGATTTAACATAATCGAAGAATGTATAATAATTTAGTGATAAGTTTAGTCTTAGTTTGAATACCAAATAATAAAGAACATAATTTATATAAAATTGGTTGTTTCATTTAAGTTCGATGCCTAAGACGATAACTCGCTATCACTTTGCTCGGAAGCTTTCGTAGTTGTTGTACTTTTGTGTTTCATATAATTTAGAAAGTAATTATGGGATCAAATTTTACAGGCTTATTTTTTTAAACCGAAGCTTTTAAGGTTGTATGTTTTATGAAAGACTTCAGTTTACACACATACAATTGAAATAGAAATTATTAATGTTTTTTTGCTGTCTCATGTGTGTACGTTAAATTATCAAAAGGAAGCATAGTAGTTGTTGTTCGTATTGTTGGGACCCTATACTTTATGAAACGTTCTTATCATGGGGGTGGGAAAAGTTAGGTACCAAATTAACTTAACAATTTTATTTTTTTTAATACAAACATAATTTAATTTACCTGAACAATAGCAGTAAGATAGCTTTCCGGTATGTGAAGACCTGCTAACCATATGACCATAGGTTCTCCTGATAACGACCAATAATGATACTGTGTTGCTCGGTTCTAAAAAAAAAAGATTTATAAAAATAAATAAAAAAGAACAAATACATGTGCACGAGTACGTGTACGAGAACAAGTTCTTTCGACGAGGTTGAAAATGCCTTCACATGAGCCGAAGAAGTTAGAGGTAAGGTGGACCCTTATTTAACCACAACAATAACGACAAAATATTTATATACTTTTTAGTTTAAATTTTGTTTTTTTGTTTGTAAATATAACGGTAAGCAATTTAATTTATTAATGTACAAAATGGGTTTTTAACGCGGCGTAATAATTTCAATTTACAAAATTGGTTCTTTAGAACGAGTACATAGTTAAAGACATGCTTCCCTCCATCTCCTCAAAGGAGTTTAAATATTTTCCCACTTCGAATGTAGCGTGTTAAAGTAGATTAATAGGATAATGCCTATTGAAGATCTTTTCTCGATTTTTTTGTCCTTTCGTTTTTCTCGAAAAGCAAAGTCGGGAGGGCATCTGGACTCTGCCATTATGTTTGCGCAAGTTTTGGAAACCTATCCAACAACTTGTTGAAACCATGTTTGTGTGTGTGATTGTAAAGTTTCGGAGAGAGTCTACAACGGTGGCTTTCCTGATGAGCGTTAAGCTTCCAAGAAGCCGTGATGCCGTGACCAACAATCACGAAAGCGAATGCTTCTGTTGTATGAAAGTGTGAGTGATTGGAATGGATAAGGGAGGATAATAATAGATGGGAATTAGCTTTGAAGGCACTCTGTGGAGAGCTTACCAAGTAAGAGATGTGAGAAAATAATTTTAGAGAATTGTAAAAGAAAAATAATCGAGGAACGATGAAAATGAAAAAAATAGGAATAAGAATTCGTGGTGGGAAGATAGGAGTTGAAGGAGAAATAGGAGAGGAAACAAGAAATAGAAATTGGTCTGACCATCCAAACCTTTTATTGAATTTTTTTTGTGTTGTTTTTCTTAAACATCTATTTAAAAAATTTCTTTTTTAATTAATAAAAATAAAGTATTTTGTAAATAGTGTTTTGAGTTTTAGGGTTACCAAATAGTGTTTTTTTAAATTATTTTTTTGTAAATATTTTGATATGATCTCTTTTTAGAGGAGATTAATCGGCCATCGCAGGGAAAGGATGACATTTTCGGAGCGTACCTGACCACGATGAGGACATTGTCCCGAAGATTATCGGATCCATTGTCAGAGAGAAGAATGCTTTCTATTTTGAGGAAAAATGTTGATCCATTCTTTCAGGTGCAGATAACTAGTTGCAAACAAAGACGGTTAAGGAACATGCCATCTTAGGTATTGAATTAGATACCCTGAAAGTAAGTGTAGGTAGTTTTACCCTCCCTTCTAGATGCAAAAATTTGTTGGAACCGGAATGCGGCTACCAACCTAGTTGTCTGGACAACACCGAGAAGCCGCTGTTGCTCCAGTTTCAGAAATCATATTTAGCCAGGTAGTTAGGTGCAACTGTAACAGGGACGGGCATTTAGCCCAGAATTGTTCAATTCAAAAGCTTTGTTTCGGTTGTGGGGCTGAAGGAGTTTAGAGTAGACAGTGTTCGAGAAATGGGGAACGGGGAACGGGCCCTTGTGTCAGCAGGACAACGAGTCCGTCGGCGTTAGGAAGGTCGTCTGCTGACGACCAGCGTGTAGGATTTCAACTGAGTTTCACGTTAGCTGCAAATGGTATTGACACTAGACCATATTTAGGAATATTAGGATTAACGGACTTAACTTTTTAGGGCTTCTTTATTCTGGAGCTTCCCGTACTATTGTAGGAGGCGAGGAATGGAAAATTTTGACTGAGTTAGGATTAAAATTAGGAAAGAGTAGTGTTGGGTCAGTAGTGTTAGCAGATAGAGCAGGTGTAGGTGTAGCTGGATCTGTTTCTCTACCCGTGGAGGTGGAGAACAAATCCTTTTTGATAGAATGTCTGGTCATACCGAATCTTCCTCACCAATTGATATTGGGTGCCGATTTGTGGGCACTATCTTGCATAGTCCCGGATTTGAGATCAGGGCCCTATTGCACCAACAACTTATCACTTTTCACCTAGCAACTTATCATGAATTTTGATAATTTTTTTGTTGCACCAACAAGAGATTTGATAAATATTTTTTTGAGTTTTGATAAGTGAAAAGTACTCAACTTATCAGATAAGTTAGTATTGCACCAAACATGAATTGAGTGGTTCTAAATTTTCGATTTGATAAAATGACTAAAATTATCAGTTTCTGTTGCACTAACATTCTATCTCTTGGACTTATCGATGGAAATTAGAATTGTATTTCGGTACGAATTCTTGTTAAGGATGGATTAATATACTTATATTACAATGGATAAATAAAGTTCCTTTTTATTTATTTATATATAACACATATACATAGTATATACATATTTACATATAATGCATATAAATAATAATAGGTACATAAGTAGATATGAACTGTTAAATTGCTTAGTGGAATAGAAAAAAAAATTAGAGAAGGGGGTAGATTATTATTGTAAGCTTAAATTTAAAAATAAATTCGATACAGTTTTTGCTAGGTTTAGGTAAATTTTTTTTTTGTAGTTCAAATTTTGTTTAATTCTCAACAATAATGAAAAATACTTTAATAAGGACCACCGTCCACCGTATTGTATAAGATCATGTGAATAATATTAAAAACTGCTTATATAAGGTTCAGTATATCAATAAGCTAAAAAGTAATGTAAGCAAAGTCAATTTATGCATACATAATATTATGTATATGTACCATTGTACCTATTTATATGTAATGTACTCCCTTATCTTTTTAAAAGAAACAGAGGTAAAAGTAATTCGAAGTAAGATCTCTAGCCCGTTATAACCGTCATCAAGTACATTGAAAAATATAGAGGGTTTCTCATAATGAATGGTCCAACTGTGTGGATAATTTTGGGCAGTAAAATTAATAATTTCTAAAATAATTCGATGATTTTTTTTTCAATTTTTTTTTATTATGTTTTTAGGTCATGTACACCTACATATGTTTTAAATATGAAAATAAGCGGTTTTTTTGTCTTTAAGCGAATGAAACACATTTTATCTAAATCCGTAAGTGTTGTCAAAAGTTGTTAATGATAATCTGAACCGATCTTTGTATAAAAAAAATTAAGTCAAAAAAATATTAAATTGGAAAATTAATTTTATCAAGTCTCCTGTTACTTACAGCTTTAAAAAGTTTTACAAATATTTAAATATTATATTAAATAATAATATAAAAATATTAATTTTTGTATAAATTTTGAGTTTTTTATACCAAATTAAACCATTTAGTTTATTTATTGAATGGATAAAAAGCACTACTGCGATTTATTTTTAAGTTTTTTTCAATGCACGCATGTATAAATTTGAATTTTTTTTTATGAGATACATGGTTGGCTTTAGACAGTATTTTGCGACCTTAATATTGAAAATCCGGTGAGGATTTTGGAAGTTAGAAATTAATTTATTAACCTATCTCTATTAATTTTTTTCATTAAAATCCATTTTTTCGTATTATTTCGATTAAAGTGTTTCTGGCAGCTCTCCTGTTAAATTTATTGATAAAATATTGATACGATTTTATTATAGACAATAATATTTGAATGTTTATTCAGCCAAGATATATTATAAAGTGAAGAAAATATTATTAAAAAATGTTGCTTAGGAATTATTTTAAATGAAATAATTTACAGAGAAAATTAATAAAGTAGAACTAAGTTAAACATTAATAAAGTATCAAATTAGTATTTTAACACCGCCTCTTAATTAGTACGTTTTATGTAAAACAAAATATTAACATTCAATCTATACAACAAAAATTAACAATTTAAACAATCAAAGATTAATATTTCCAAAATAAGATATAACATAAGAAAAACAGAAGCATTAATAGTTGTACGTATGATGCAAAATATTAAAATTAAATCTTTAAAGAAACAAATAAGATTAATATAATTTTAATTTAGAACAAATACATAATGTAAAGATTAATGTTTTTACTACAACAGATATATGCACGATGTTTTTGAATTAAAATTCTGCCGAGACCTTATATCATGATATCTGCAATTTGATCATTTGGTTGTATATGACTTGACTTGACTTCTTTGTTGATAATGGCTTCTCGAATAAAATTGTTCTTCACATCAATATGCTTCATTCGTTTGTGTTGGCATGGTTCTTCTGCTACGTTGATACAAGATTGATTATTTTCATATATTGTTGTTGGTGAATTACAAGAATGACCAAGTTCTTGAATAAACAACGTAACCATTTTGCTTCACAAACGCACTTTGCAAAGGCCAAGTACTCAGCTTCTGTAGAAGAAAGACTGACAGTTGGTTGCTTCTGTGATAGCCAGTGAGTAAAGTACAATTTAAGGATGGATTCATTGAAACGTTCATTCCACATCCGTGATGCTTGCTTCAATCAATATAATGATTTTTTTAGCATTACATACCATGAACTTATTTGTAACGAATCCTTCTGGTTGTGTCATATAAATATCCTCCTGGAGATTCCCATTCAAAAAAGCGCATTTTACATCCATTTGATGAATTCCGTATTTAAAATGATTGGCGATAGATAATAAAACACGAAAAGTCGTTAATTTGCCTGTTGGTGAATATGTTTCGTTGTAGTAAAAATCTTTTTGCTGTGAAAATCCATGTACAACAAGTCTTGCTTTATATTTATCTATTTCACCATTTTGTTTTTGCTTGATTTTGAAAATCCAATTGCATGTTATAGGTTTTCGACTGTCTGGAAATTTGCATAATGACCAAGTACCATTTTTCTGTAAAGATGAATATTCATCATCGATTGCTTTCTTCCATTCGGGCCAATCATCGCTGTTCCTTGCATCATTCACAGTAATTGGATCCTCTTGCACAAATTCTTCTGCCGAGAGTGCTAAATTTGTCAACCAAGCACTTGAGCCGTACCGATCCGGCTTTCTTTTTTCAACCGTTCACTCCGACGAGGTGTGATTGCATTTGGTGAATGGTAATGGATAGTTTCATAGATATCAGTTATACTATCTTTAGCATCAGTAAAATGGTCGAGGTCGTCTTTTTGTTCTAATTCTTGAACTTCCTCTTCATCACTTACGTATTACTTGACATCTCGGAATCATCACTTTCATTTTCCGAGTCGAATACATCAGTGACATTTTGGCCAATCACAAGCTTGTTACTTTCGATGTCCCAAAGTCGATCAGTACATGACAATAACTCATACCCAAGCATATAACTTGACTTCGCGTCCAACTTAGTTCGAAGTTCTTTTGGTACATAATTATAGCAAATATTGCCATACAAAATTTCTGCAGGTGTTTGATTAGAAAATTATGCATCAAAGGCGCTTGTTGGTGAACGATTCTTTATGTAATTAGCATTTATCAGAATCGCCGACCTAAAAGCCACTAGATAGAAGCATTGTTCTTTTTCCACTACAGTGCGATTGAATCGTTCGGAAACACCATTCATTTCCGAGATATACCTATATGGTACAGTCATTTGAATACCCTTGGATGTGCAAAAAGATTTAAATTAATTAGAGCAATACTCACCTTCATTGTCGAGTTGCAACGTCACAATGTTTTGTCCATGTAACCTCTCAACCATAGCAAAATATTTTCGAAAATTCTCGAAAACTTCACTCTTCTCTTTCATGCAATGGGGGTTTTTCTTTTTTCATTCAGAGCAGAGCACGGAACAGAGCACGAGTTTTTCGAACATACTTTGAACTTCCCTCGCAGCGAGCGTGTTCAGGATTGAAATCTGAACATGCTCTCAACAAAAAAAGAAACACAAACTTGAACTGTTATACACTCTGAGCTCAAAAAGAAACACGATTTTTTGTTTGACAGTTCATACCCTGTTCTGAACTAAAAAAGAAAAACCCCAAATATAACATGGTTGTCCAAGAGAATCCATCAGTAAAAGAAACGAAAAAACGGGAACCATCATGCGCCGCTTCACTCATTGGACCACTAGCATCAGTATAAATATGAGTTGCAATATTCGTTCAATTCGGATTTTCTTCCTTGGTTGAAACGACAAACGCTTCTGCTTGCTAAGACTCGCAGAACTTTGATTCATTTTTGAAATTTAGTGTTTCTAATCCAATTGCCATGTTTTGAATAATCATCTTTTTCATATCGTTGACATTCAAATGGGCTAAACCGAATGCCACTATGTCTGTGATGCTTTAGGTAACTTTTCTTCATTAACAATTCCAACAAAAATGCTTCTTTCAATATAAAAAGTTGCTTCATAAAGTTGACCATTTCGATAAGCCGCAAGTATATTTTTACCATTTTTAAAGATCCGGAAAAAGTTGTTGAGACCGTCCCAGTTGGCTTTCTCGTATTGCCATACGGTACTCTTCGGAGCTCTTTCTTTAACTGGATTAGTTTGACACGAGAAATTTGCAGATATAATACTATAGTCTGACCTGCCTAGAGGCGTTAATACATCGATAGTGTATTTATCAGGGTCAGACATAAGGAACAAGTCAAGAGTATTTTCTGCTTGGCCATCAATATCCGATATTCGAGTGGGCTCGGTGACAAGCTTAGTAAGGTGGTTAAACTCAGCAAAGATCTCAGCACACATTCCTTCGGGTGTTGTCTGGCCCGAATGGAGAAGCCACTAAGAATTGTGAAATCGCCCGTATGTATTAACGATTTCAGTGTGAAGATACAGGGATACAGTTCTTTGAATGAAGTCAGACAGAGCGTCAAATTCGAGAGAAGTTGAAGCTCTGTCCAAATTTGGGCTTCGATAAAGAAAGCAGGAGTGAATGATGTGCTTATTTACGGAAAACTTGAACCACATAAAATTGAAAAAAGGGTTGGAGCACCGTCCATATTGTGGTAAGAATAAAGACACTAAGCAATACCCACGAATAAAAAATGCAGTAGGGTCGGAATTCTCACCTACTTGGGTTTCGCTCAGTGTCAGTACAGCTGGCCTGTTCGAAACAGTGTGGATGTACGCAGCAAGAAAATTATTTCTTAGTCCGCGAATATTACAATAATCAACACTGAAACTGTCAATCATTACACGTAAAAGAATAAAAAAGACCAAAACAGTCGATATCTAAATGAAATACTGAGTTGAATATAGGAATTCTTCACGATACAGCGCCAATATTGGTGTTATGCCTTAACGGCAGCGTGAATCAATCCGACCCTGGAATTCAAATAGCAAATCTTTATTAATCCGTTAATGACAAGATATCATATGCATACATTGAATAAGTAAAAACAAAAATGCTCAATGCAATGTAGGGGAAACAAAGAGAAGGGAATGATGGGATTATTTACTCACTGCGCTCTTGTGGCTAGCTGGTATTTTTTTTTGTCCTTTTTTTTGTGGGTGCATTTTTTATTTGTTTGTGTTGTTTTCGTTGTTGTAGAACACTTGTTTAATTCATTTATTTGTTTTATTGTTTTTTTTTGGAAAATTTGTTGGTGAATAGACAAGAGATTACATTTCAAGTTTTCAACGAACAAAACATGTTGAATGATTTTAGTTGAAGTATCTCCTTGGAAAAATATCTTGATTGAAATGTCTCAGAAACTAATGATGCACTAGCTTTTGCAGCTGAAATATTAATAGGGTTAATTTTCTGAATGTTCTTATCGTTAACAATAATCTTGTAAACCATTACTAGATACTTGTTGGTTTCCCTAATTTTTCAGAACTTATGCAACAAGATACATTATCTTTACTTGAATGTTGTTCTTTACAAATCAGTCATTTCAGATTTTCATCTTAAGCATAATTTATTAGCATCACCATTTTTCCGATTGTGTGTATTATATTTCTTCGATAAATTTACTCGACATTTTGATTTTATATGCCCTGCATCTATGGCAAATAATTAATTGACCATCAATCTATAATAATTGATCTACCAGCTTGCATAGCCACACAATCATTTGTTTTGTTACATATACTACTACCAGCAGCACGCTTTGCATATTCGTCTAATGGAGTATTCAATAAAGTATTCAATTATGCTTCCAAAGATTTTTCTTCAAGCAAAATTTGAACTCCATATTTCCAGTTTGAGAAATTCGTTCCATCGAAGGGTTTTACTCTTTGCGAAAGGCTCACGTCCGTCAAGTTAGCACTACATTTTGGGAAATTACAAATAGTACTCGTAAGTATGCAGTTAATTGTAGCTTTTTTGCAGTAAATTAGTGTGGAAGAAAAATTTGTAGCTCCGCTGCTTTTTAAGAACGTGGTATGTATAGGTTGATATCAAGTTAGCACTGCATCTTCAAAACTTTCAAGAATTGAGTACTCATTACTCAATTACAGTTAATTGTAGCTTTTTTTTGTAGTAAATTAGTTGTGATTGTGAAAACAAAAAAAAAACAAAAAAAAAATGTTCGTACTTTTTTGACCAAATAAATTTTATGCAGTCCTAACTTGAAATTGTCATATCAGACATTAAACAGCAAAATTTGAAAATCTAATACTGCCAATAACTGTAGCTTGGAGCTTTAAAATTAGTTGTGAAAAGAAAAAAATTCCAAAAAATTGTTTTGGCTAAGTTTTTTGAAAAAAATTAAATTTGTAGTAGTGCTAACTTGACGTTTTGAAAACAGAAATTAGGAAGCCAAATTTGAAAATCTTATAATGAAATCAAATGTAGCTTGGGCTTTTAACATTAGTTGTGGAAAAAAACCCAAAAATTGCTTTGGCTAAGTATTGTGTAATAACTAAATACGTACGAGTAGTAGTGCAAACTTGACGTTTTGAAAGCAGGCATTATTAGTTGTGAAAAGGAAAAAAATAAAAACATAATTCTTCCTTACTTTTATCTAACCTCTTTTTGCTAGGAGAGAAAAACGAAAAAAATCAATATTACCCGCTTTTCATTCGGCCAAATTAGGTAATCTGTCATTTCCCTCACAAATTCACATTTCTAATAGAGAAACCAAAATTCTTAATGCCCATCTACATATGTTCGACCAATTAACGCAAAAACCACCGCTTGTGAAACCATGGTTTTCAAAAAGAAACTGAAATCTATATCCATGTAAACAGTGATTTTCTTCCAGCATAATTTTTCTCATTCCACAAAAAAAAAAATTCATGTAGCGAACACGAAATATATATGTACATATGTATGTAGGTACATATGTATGTAGGTACATATGTATGTATGTATAATTGAATAAGTATAAGTAGTACCTACTAATAAAAAACAAATCTGCAATTACATAATTATTTCGTATATTTTGGATCCCACCTGACTTCACCTTAGATCTATAGTTACTGATATCACTCAAAGAAATTTCCTGGTACTGGTTTTCTGGATAATAAAACCAGGAGAAATCGTGGTGGATGTTATCTGATTCCTGTTCTATGCCAGCGGATTTCGTGGTAAAAGTGTGTTTACCTGTATCTGGTAACCAGTAGCAGAACCAGGAATTTAATTTTGCTACCAGATTTACTGGTAGAAAAAAAGTTGGGTAAAATCCTGCACTCAGAAAAAAAAAACATTGTTGGCAACTTAACAACTCGCATTTGAAAAATTTTAACATTTTAATTTTTAACTCAAGAACGTTTTCTTAAAACAAGAATTTTTTGAAAAATATAGTAGTTGAATCAACAAATTGGAAGATTTAACATTCTTCAACAGGGAATCTTTTTTGGAATAAAAATAAAATATTTATTTTCGGGGATGAAAATTAAAAGCAAATATTTTATTCTTAAAATAACAACGCAGTCCTTTAAGGTGTTTAATGCTTTTTACTATGCCTGCCTAGTATTAGTGTGTCGTGCACTAACACACAATATTTTCTTGCTTATTTTGAACCCCATCTCGATTTCTAAAGCATGTGTAACTTTACTTACACACACACGAACAAAACGTTAAGAACGAAATTTTTAATTCAAATGTTTTGTGTTTCTCAACAAAAACGTAGTTCTTGAACTGCAAAATCTAATATCTAACTGTTAATTTTATTTGTGTAAAAGCAAATACCACACACATAACCCCAAGCCATCACCAGGCTAAAAACGAAGTTCTTAAATCAAATGAGTTTTGTTTCGCAACAACAATTTAGTTCTTGCTATCCTAAGAATTGCAAAAATCTAACTGTTTATTTTATTCTGGTCGCCACTTAATTTCTATGAGATTTTTATAAAGTGCAGGAGTGACTCGTGAGTTTGTTGTGATTTAAAAATAAATTATTATTAAAATAATGGACAGTATAAGTGAAGAAGTTGAAATTATAAATTTGGACACTATAGTTTATGAGTTGTTTCAAGAGTGGAATATGTCCACGGAGGGAATAAACGTTTTAGCCGAATGTCGAATTTCTACAGAGAATTTGTTGAAAATGTTGAATTCTCATGAAATCGACGAAATTTTCAACAAAAAGGAATTGTTATCGGAGAAAATAAAGTTTAGACATAATCTTAATAAATGGCGTGAACAAAACGATGTAAGTATACCAAATCAAGTGACTATTGTATCAAATTGTAGAATAAATAAAAAAAGATAATCCATTTATTGGAAAATTTCTCGCCTAAGAAAATTTTAAGCAAATCATCCTGTATACAAAATTGTCATTTTAGTGTGAATTAGTGTCATGTTGTGCAAACGACCGTACTTTGTCCATGGTTTCGAGTTGGATTTCATCTGGAACTCTATTGTCGAACCTTTCTAAACCAGATAGCATCACTGCCATTTCAAGTTTAGAGTTTGATTTAGAAACTATCTTGAAAGGCACAGTCTCCGGGGAAGAATTGCTGGAGAAAGGTAAAAAAAAGTAATGTTGTCTAGTAGTGACCAAACTTCAATTTCAAGAAGCATTGTCGACCATTTCGTTCTAAAAAATATGAAGATGTGTCCAAAAACAATGGAAAATGCAGCAAAAGAGATAAAAAAATATTTTCCTACTGAAGACGAACGAACCTATTATGTACCAAGATGCGGAAAGAAACAACCATCAGGCAAACTTTTCGATCGGTATTACAATGTAGCGCACAAACGAAAAAAATCTCTTTGCGAAGCGGACACAAGTAAGAGAATGAATTTCATGGAAGATTCGCCCTTTAAAGTTGTTGTGACTGAAGATCTTGCAAACTTAAAAATATATTTAGCTAACAATTTCCCGGACAACATACATACTTGAATTGTGGGAAAAAACATAATTTTTAAGAATGCAGGAAGAAAAAAAGTCTTTAACAGCATTTTTAACATCCTGGCCTCTATATAAGGATGCAAATGGAGGCGATTTAATTAAAATTGATTTTAAAGTTCTTCACCCAGGAAAAGATAATAAACTTTTCGAAAAAATAAAAGATTTTGAGGAAAAAATAAATACAATTTTTTTTCCAAATTTCATCAAGGACAAAATTTTGTTGGAAGCATATAAAATAATGCAATCTAGCAACCTTGGAATAGGTAAACTTATTTAACATCTTTTTCAATAGATAGAAACTTAAAAGTTTGTGTTCTTTTCAGATTCAAGACACTTTCATTTTTTCAATTTTCTTCATACAATTATTTTACCACCCAGAATCAACAGAAAATTCAAGCCATCAATTACCGATGCCCAAAAAAACATGTTTATTCATTTGGTGAGTCTTAACTTTGTTTTCAGAAAAGTTTCAGTCTTATAAAATTATCAATGAAATCAATAATAACTTTAGAATAGAAAAAGTTGAAAAATTTAAAATGTCTGTTAAGTCGATAGTCTTAAACAATATGGAAACTGTTATTCTTTTTTAAGTCTTATGTATAATGGATTTAATTTTTATGTTTATTATTTTTGTTTATCTATTAATTCAATAAAAATGTTTAAATGCCATGTAGCATAAACCTGTAATATGTAAATAATATTTTTATAAAAAAAACAACATTGACAATAATAAATAATACCTTTTACATTAACCGTAAATTTGTGTTAAACTTAAATTATTCCTCCAAGACCAATTTCTTCTTATTTATGGACTTGTTTTTAGACTAAATGATTTTGGTTTTAGGTGAGTATTAAGTATTTTGAGGTTTTGAGAAAATTTTATAGGTCCTTTGGTAGGTCCTTGGGGCAAGAATTAAAGTTCTTGACTATTCCGAAAGAAATGGTTCTTACGACAACAATGTACGTTTTTAAACGTAACAATACCGATAACATTAATTTTTGGGACAGCAATGTTTATTCTTCGTGCATTGAAAATAATGTTCTTGTTTTAAATATAAAAGTTATTGCATTTTGAGAACTTTATTTTTGGTTTTAAAATAAAAGTTTTCAAGACTTAAATAACACTTTACTCTCTTAAGTTAAAATAAAAAGTTGTTGGGCAGATTTTAACCTACATATTTTCTTGAGACAAAGTATAAAACTTTTGGCATAACTTTTTTTTTCTCTGAGTGTGGTAAAGATTATCAGATTCCTGATGTATGTTATCGAATTTTCTGGTAAAAGTAGGTTTACCTTGAATCTGATAACCCGTACCAGAAACCAGGAAATAAATGAATCCTGGTAAACTGATAAATATTATCAGGTTTTTCTGATTAAAACAACAAATCTATATCCTGGTAATAATTATCAGAATCCTGATAAAAAATGTAACATTACAGGTAAAGTTTGTTAGAATTTTCTGATATGGGGAACCAGGTGAATACCTAAAGTAAAAGCTACCAAATTCCTGGTATTATTTTTATTTTTTTTTCTTATTACATTAAGTTTACCTTGAATCTGATAACCCATACCAGGAACCAGGAGATAATTGAATCCTGGTAAACTGATAAATATTATCAGGTTTTTCTGATTAAAACAACAAATCTGTATCCTGGTAATAAATATCAGAATCCTGATAAAAAATGTAACATTACAGGTAAAGTTTATCAGAATTTTCTGATTCGGGGAACCAGGAGTCATGGTAAATACCTAAAATAAAATTTGTTTAAATAAAAAATTCTCCTGCTTGTATGTACCAGAACCCTGATTATAATAATAATATAAAAGTCTGATTTAGTTAACAATTTGTAAAATGCAGACTTTTCTGCACTCTACTTTTGTACAACCCTGTTCTTCTGTATTTTTCCCTCCTAACCTCACCTGGTACATAGTACCATTCTCCCGATAAATATTACCATGAAAACTAAACGAGTGGAAAAAAGAAGTTACCTCTGTATGTATCTTTCCCTTTCCATCGCTTAACAAAAAACATTTTCCTGGTAACAGATACCAGTCTCCTGGTATATACTATCAGTGACGCCAATTTAGAAAACGGTAAATATAGAGAGATCGTTCATACAGATATGTTATGTAGGTATTGTGTTGAATTGAAACTAATTGATATGAACAATTTTGATGCTTAGAGGAATTCATATAAATTTTTATCCCAACGCCATTAAAATATCTTTGAATTCGACTTGAAAGTTGGTTTGTTACTAGATAGATAGATAGATAGATATTTTTGATTTATTAATTCTTTTGTTTTGTATGTATTACATAATTATTTACAAAATCAGTTTTGCATGGCTTTGCCGTCTGCCTGATTGACCCTTCATTATACAATTCTTAACTTAATTTTTTTTAAAGTTTTTCTTTTTTTTAATGTTTATCAAATATTAGATATAAATGGTTATAATAACATAAGTACATTATATTTAAGATATTGTTATAGTAGGTATCTAGTGCATATTTAGATAGCTTGCTGATTGTTAGGAACTAGAACTCCTCGTTTACAATTCTATTACGGTAAATAATAGCTATTTTATAAAAATTGAATAAATGATGAATATCATTTTCACAGTTAAGCAGGTCTATTACTTCTGTTGCGGTTTTTTCGTCGCTGCCAAGCTTATCTCTTCGTATTTCCTTGAGAACAGGACATCTCCCAACAAAATGGATAATATCTTCACGCTCCTCGAGGTTACACAGATTGCAGTAGATTTGTAAATCAGGTCTATGAGGCATATAATTAAGCGTAACAAACTCTCCTCTCAGTTTGAAAATCGTTGAAATTAGTTCTTGGCTGTTATTATTGTTGAAGTAGTTTTTCTCACACAAACTATGGTTCAAAATACTATAAATACTTCTATGTATTGATGAAGTTGCCCTGTCTATGCAATCTTTTCTATATTGCTCATCCACTCTTGCGACAAGATCGTAGAGCACCTGTTTCGAAAACCCTCCATATTCCGTAACAAAATGTAGCTCCATACCACAGTAACCGGCAAGATCCTCCAGCTTTTTGTACCACAAATTTTTTTTTTTCTATTGCTCTCTTCGCAATTATTTTAGGCAGCCTTTCCTCCGACATCTCTAGAATTTTAATGACATAGTCAACGTGAAGCTTCAACGTTCGTGTGAATAATGGAGATAGTCCGGTTTCAATATTTATCATATAATTCGGTGTTGTGCTAGGTAAACCAAAACATCTTTTAATATAGAATCTTTGGAGTTTTTCCAATGTTTCGAATTGAACGTATCCCCAAGATTGTGCCGCATACATCATGATCGACTCCGCCACCGCGCTAAAAACTTTGTGTTTTACACTATGGTTAACCAACTTGTTAGAAAAATTTTTTTTCCAAGTTGCGCTTATAGCGCTTTTTGCTTTAACAAACTTTTCTTTAAGGTGTGGTTCCATACTGAGATTACTTGTAATAATCACTCCCAAATATTTGTATTTGTTTACTACTTCAATAGGTTCTCCGTTAAAATACCACTTTTCGTTTCGGCTTGTTCTCCCAGATCCTTTTTTAAAAATCATTACTTTTGATTTGGCGAGATTAACCGTTAAATTCCATAACTGGCAATATGAATAAAGACGATTTATCATCAACTGCAACGTTTCCGGTGAATACGCGAAAAGGACAACATCGTCAGCGAATAGCATGGCCTTTATCAGAGTACCAGCTATTTGTATTCCACCAGGTAAGAAATCAGTGAGATCATTAATATATATAGCAAATAGATTCGGACTCAAAGTGCACCCTTGCCGTACTCCCATCGTGGTTTCAAACCATTGTAACCTGTTCTCTCCACTCCACACAGCTGATTGGGTCTCTTCATATATGTTTTCCAGAACTCTTCCAAGTTTATAACTCAAACCTGCATTGTATAGTTTGAAGAATAAAGCCTTTCGGTCGATAGTATCAAAGGCTGCTTTGAAATCAACGAAAAAGCTGTATAATTTCTTTTTTTGTTCAATAAAAGTACCAGCGATGTTTTGCAGCACAAATATGTTATCGACTGTTGAATAACCATTACGAAATCCCGCTTGGAACTCATTAATTATTTTTTGGTTTTCTATCCACTGTCCAATTCTATTATTTAATATCTTTGTAAATATTTTGTATGATGAATTAAGGAAGGATATACCTCGATAATTTGCTGGGTCAGATATATTACCTTTTTTGTGTATAGGAAATATAATAGCTTGCTTAAAAGGATTTGGAATATCACCTGTTTCTAAAATTTGGTTAAAAACGATCGCTGTTTTAAAAATAAGTTGTTCAGTTCCGTACTTAAAAAACTCTACCGGGATACTATCTGCTCCTGCTGCTTTTCCGTCCTTAAGACTTTTCAAGGCCATCAAAACTTCTTCCTGTGTGATCGCAGCGTCCAATATTTCATTGGTATTCCATGGTGTTGCATAATGCATAGGTTGTTGATTTGATGTTGGATTCAAAAGATCTCGGAAGTGATCGGTCAGTATTCCTGCATTTAGATGGATCCCGATTTTTGGTTGTTTACCATTGAACTTATTTATCGCAAGCCAGAATTTTTTTGTATCTTTACAGCATGTTAGATTGAGAGCTTCAACTTCAAGATATATTCTTTGTTTTTCTTTGCAAATTTTTTTGAATGAAGAATTTGCTTCAATATAAAAATTTTTGAAAGCAGTACTACCAAACTTTCTAAATGCTTTGAGCCAGCCAAAAGATTTAATCCTTGCTGTTTTGCATTCTTTGTCGAACCATTTCTCTTTATAAACTGCAGATTTATTTTGAGGCTGTATATTATAAGGAACTGATCTTTTTATTATATTCTCAATATCACTTAAGCTCATCTGTGTACCTGTGTTCAAATTATTTTCTAGGTTATTTCTATATTCGCTGGCTTTATTTTCCTTCCATTGGAGCTTTAATGGAATTTGCAGGTTTCTCGTTTCTCTGCACTCTGTTGGCACGGTTTCAAATTCTACTACAATAGGAAGATGATCAGAATATTGTTGTACCACGACCTCGAACGCTGTCATTACGGAACTCCATTCACCTCTAACCAAACAGTAGTCCACCACTGAGCAACCTTGTTTTCCTACAAAGGTAAATTCTCCATGCTTGTCCAATTTGCTCGTTCCATTCATTATACGGAAACCTAGTGAATCACATAGCTCCAACAGTTTGATTCCTCTTGAATTTTTGATTAGGTCTTTTGATTTTCTCGCTTTTCCTGCTAATAGATTTTCTCTTCCTTCATCTTGTCCTATTCTGGCGTTAAGATCACCGATTATCATTATGTTGTCGTAATTGCTATGTTCAAGAAATGTACATAATGAAGCAAAGTCCCTTTCCCAATGATTGCAACTAATGTATGTTGGTAATATAATAAGGTTAGTTGAGTCCAGTTTGATTCTCAAAATTTTAACATCTTCTATTATTTCAAATTCGTATGTACTGCTGCATAATGTTTTCTTGTAGCCAAAAAAGCACCCACCACTTGCTCTTCCTCTCGTACTTTGCTTAATAGCGGGAATCCAGACGAATTTAAAGTTCTTAAAACGATCAAAATAACATTTATAATCCTCTTCTACTAAAAATGTTTCATACATAAACACAATATCATAATTATTAATGAATTCATAAAACTTAACATAAACAGATTTATTACTAAGTCCTGCAATATTATAACTTAAGATTTTAATTTTTTTAATTTCTATAATTGTTAATTTATTTTGACAGACGGCAACTCTATCCTAAGCCTTAGCATAAGAATACGAATTTGTTGATGTCCCTGCCCCTACGAGGTGCCCCGTTGAACTACTAGATGGCGCCCTTGTGCTAATATTATTTCTGACATTAGATGTCATCTGGTTTTCACTATCAAAACACAGCTGATTACTCAAATCGGCATGGTAAATGTCCTTTAGCACTGTGATTCCATTGTTGTTGTTTTGTAAGAGTCCCAGAATTGAGCTCCAGCGAAACATTTGTTTTTCCACATACATCCTGTCATCACGAACTAATACATTAATTCGCGGATTAATTTCTTTTAAACAGTTTCGTATTTTCAGAAGTTTGTTTCTTTTCTGTCGCACTGCCGGGGGGAGATCTTTGGAAACAGTAACACCTGTGTTTCGTAGTGACTTTGAAGATCTAAGCGCTGTTATCACTTGTTCTCTCGATTCAAGTTTTACAATAAAATTCTTCACACTTGCATTGTTTGATCTTATTTCATTTACTATTAAGTTTTCAGTGGAAGGTGTTGGCTGAATAATACTCGTGCAGATTTGTTTAACATAATCTTTTCCATCTTGTCCTTCATGTGGTGCAATTCGTATCATGAGATTTATTTATTTATTTATTTATTTATCTAAATAATTCACAAAATTAATTTATAAACTATTTATAGTAAAGACTTCAGGGTAACAAGACCATTTGAAGTCGTTTTTCAGTTAAAATAAAATAACAAAATTGATTTAATTTTCAAATACAAAAAATAAATACAAAAGTAAATTTGAGAAGAATACAAAGAAAATGAAAAGGAAAATAAAAATAAAAAAGAAACAAAAAAAGAATTAAATATCGCAAAATTTATGATGGTATGTTGTGGATATTTTTATGTGATCGATGGATTCAGGGTTGTCAGGATCAAGCAATTTAGCTAGTTGTTGTTCATGGCTATCTGCATCGTTGTCGTCATTAATTTGTTTTGAAACGGGACAAGTAACTAAGATATGCCAGACTGATAGGTCCAAGTTACAAAAATCGCATTTATCTGGAGCTTCTCTGGTGAAGTAATGTCTACTGGTGAAAAGTGTTTTACCCAACCTCATGCGTAATAATTTAATGCTGTTTTCCCTAGTAAGGTTTCTATTGTAGGGAGTACGCTTATGGTGGTTCTGGTATGTACGCAAGAATGATTGGCTGTTTTCCCATAAAGTAGCTATCTCGTTATATAAGAGTGCTGCAAGCATTTTTTTGATCGGACGGAAAGAATTTGGAGTTTGGACTATTAATGGGAGAGTAAGTGTTTCTTTAGCTGCGGTATCAGCATCTTGGTTGCCCTTGATGCCAACATGTCCGGGTACCCAAGCCAACAAAATATCTTTATAGGAATTAAGTATACTTCTGATATTTTCTAGTGACGGGCATTTATTTAGTTCACTTTTTAGGCCATTTAGTATGCTGAGATTATCTGTGAAGATTAGCTTTTTTCCTGGTAGATCTTTGGTGAGAGATAAGCATTTTTGAATCGCTGTTAGTTCAGAGACGTAGCTTCCGGTAAGTTCGGGTAAAAGTCCTTGATGAACAATTTTTGTATCTTTATTAGATAACAGTTCCGTATCATGAGATTGTTTTCTGTTTGTTTTTTCTGGATATTCTCCATCTGACATTCTAGAAGCTCGTATTTTTTTTCTAATAGGTTGACTTTCGATGTCAATTGAACGTTCATCTCCATAATTTGCTTGTTGGCGCTCATAATTGCTTCAACATCGCTTTTATTGGCTGTATCTTTCATTTTTTTGTCGAATAGATCGCAGAACAAATTATAAAGATCTGATGATTTTTTCATAGATCCTACTAAATCGTCGGACATTTTTTCAAGGGCTTGTTGTTTTTTATGAGCGTTAGAACTTTCTGGGGATATTTCACAAAGTTTTCTTTTGATCTTGGTCATATAGTGAGGTTATGTGTATGCCTGTTCCTCAACTTAGACTAAAAAGAAACAATTGCACTTCTTATAGGTCTAGAACTCACTTGACTTAATAAACAATAGAAGATAAGTATATCAGCAGCCAAATTGCAAAATTTTGATAAATAAAATACTATTTAAATTCAAAAATATCAAATTTTTACTGGAGTAACTTTAAATTAGACTTTCTTAAAACTTGACAGAAACGTCAATCACTATAATATCTCAATCATTAACATTTATTTGTAGTTTAAGTGATAAACAAAAATGAGCTAAATTCCATTGCACAATGAACCTACATGAATGTCCAAATAAGGTACATTTCTTTGACCTGATCGAAACTTATTCTTAAAATCTTGATACTTGAGCATAGTTTAAAGACTTTACCCAGTTGACAAACTTTCATAAAATGCTTATTGAATAAAAGTTATATAACTAAAATGCAGTACATTGTGCTTGGTTTAAAATGGTTTCAATTTTTTCGAAAAAAATATCTATTGCATTTTTGTAAAATTAATTCGCAAACATAATTTCTGTAACATTTTCGCATCAAACAAAATATTGTTACAAATTACATATAGGTACAAATATCTTTTTTGTATCGCTTAAAAAAGTTCTTCCATAGGCCTCTATAACAACCCTGGCCTCATGTTTCCCATCGCCACGTCATCCTCATCAATCATCATATCCCCGTCGTCGTCAACTCGTTATTTTATTAAATAAATCATTAGTTGATTCTTGATTGCTCTTGTGTGCGTGCGGTCGTTGTCGTTGTTCTCGTTTTAAGGTAAAGTTAAAATAAAAGCAGAAGAAAATTTAGTGCAGAATTAAAAAAAGGAAAAAAAGGCGTACCTGAAGAATTAACTGCAGTGACAATAATTGGTAACTAATATTTTAAGAATATTTTTTAATCAACCTTTTTTTTTAAAAAATATTCACGAAAGCAAGAAAATAGAGTGTAAGTGCTTTTCTTCTTTTCCTGAGTTTTTTCTTTTATATTTCTTGAACCGGCATCAATTTTGATTCTAAGTAGGTACTTTGTGATTTGTGAGCATATTTCAATAATTAGTTTTTAAACTTTAATCCATTTCTGAATTCAATAATAATAAATTATTTCGTGGTTTTTAAACGAATATTTAAAATATTTCTGAGGCAAGTTTTCTCAAGTCGCCAGACATGCATTTCGATTTTAGACATGTTGTGAGTTTTAAAAGAACAAATCTTTATAATTGTATTTTCGCTCTCAATATTACAAATTGCATGGTATTTGAAACAAATTAATTGAAAAAATATCGAAAAATGGAAAATATAATGAAAATTACATTTTCCTTTCGTGAAATAAGTTTTATATATATGTATAAAGGCATCAGTTAGGCGTCAATTGCAGCTTTTTTTCAAATTCATTATAGAATTTTTTTTAGATATCTATTTTAGAGGCTTAAAAATTGAATGAAATAATTGTTATAAACTCAAAGAAAAAATTCGTCTGCTCGTACAATAAAAAGGAATTGATATTCAATTAACGCTTTCGAGAATTTTTTTCATCTTCAGATTGTGCAAAATATTAAAATTATTTAAATATTTTTTTCCATTGAAACATTTAAAATTGAAAATTTACTAAACAGCCCTATTCTGCTATTCGGTCCGATGGAATATTTCACTCGTTTTTCACTCTTTATTTTCAAAAGTCTTCTATCTTTTGAGTTCAAGGCCTTACCAATATTTTAAAATTTTTAGGAGGATCTAATTCTTGAAATTTATTTTATCCAAATGTATATACGAGTATAGGTACATATGTATATGCTTCTTGGATAATCCGTATTTTCTTTCGGATAGCAGAATAAAATTATCACATTTAACAGAATAGGAAAAAAAAACATTTTGTTTGTTTTTTGACTTTTAGGAAATCAATTTTTAAATATTTGGAGGAAAATTATAAAAGCAAAAATAGCAGAAAAAAATTTAGTGCAGAATTAAAAAAAAGGAAAAAAGGTAAATTAACTGCAGTGACAATAATTGGTAAGTAAAAGAAATATAAAATAATTTGATTAATCATAAACCAATTCCATAATGAACAATTTCTCCTATACAGATACAGATACATTTAACCAAGACGAAATATTAATTCTGATATATACTACCATTCATCTGGCAGCTTACACCAGAAAATGTACATGTTTTCGCTACTTTTTTCTGATATCTACTAACAATATAATGGTAGTTTTTATCGGGAATATTATTTGTCTATTAAAATGTATTTTCATTCTGTTAGTATTTACCGGGAGTTTTATTCTTCCCAATCAATACTACCACTCTCCGGGTTCCTAATACCAGTAAAAGAATCGTATGTTCTGGTCAAATGTACCTGAGTGCTGGTAAAATACGCATTCCTGGCGTATATTTTTACTGGTAAAAGGTACTAGGAGAGTGGTAGTATTAAGCAGGAACATTTTTTCCCGGTTAATACTACCACTCTCCTGGTACCTACTACCAGTAAAAGCATCGTCATTCCTGGTATACTTAACCAGAATTCTGGTACATTTAACCAGGAAAAAAATATTTCTGGTTAATAATACCACTTCCCTGGTTCCTGCTACCAGTAAAACAATCGAAAATCCTCGTACACTTAACCAGGAAAAAAATATTCCTGGTAAATACTACCGCTTTCCTGGTTCCTGCTACCAGTAAAACAATCGGAAATCCTGGTATATTCTACCAGAATCCTGGTACATTTAACCAGGAAAAAAAATATTCCTGGTAAATACTACCGCTTTCCTGGCTCCTGCTTCCAGTAAAACAATCGAAAATTCGGCACGAGTACGATAACTTGGGCGCCGAAAATTGATAACGGTTTTTTGTAGAGGGGTCCAAAACAAGCATTTTTACTACGGGAGGGGGGGGTCTATCTTGCCCCGTTTGGGCGGGAATGGCAATTTTATGAAAAGAGTACTAAAAGTGGAAAAAAAATCATCAAAAAATAACGGTAATACTTATAGTTAAGTTTAATATTGTTTTTTATAGCCAGTATTTTGTACTATAAGCCACTTTTTGAATGAATCAAAAATTATACACAGTTTTCGGAAAAATGAGTTTCAAACACAAAATTCCCTCTCCTTTAAAAAAAATCAATTTTTTTCAATTTAAAACTGATGAAAAAGTGATTGAAAATTAAAAAAAACTTAAATAAAATGATCACCACCGCATCGCGTCAGTTTGCAAAGGCCTTACAGCTTTGCCAAGTATTAAAGCTCTCCGTCACGTCTCTAGTATTCGGACTGTAATGTCGAATTTGAACTCGACAAAGGTATTCACATTCACACGCTTCAACTCTGCAGTAGTTCACAATTACAAAATTGAGTCCAATTATTGTCATAGTCAATTATTGTCAAAGTCAATACACAATTCAAAAAAAAAGTGTCGCGGGGCCGCTAGGTGGCGCTGAAAATACTAAAACTAAAAAAATCAATGTATGGGTTAAAACAATCGTGAAGAACGTGGAATCAAAAACTTATTCATGCTTTAAGAAAATTTAGTCTGAGTCAATCGAAATATGGTCCATGCATTGATTTCAATATTGATAAATCAAGAGTTTTTGTTAATATGTAGCTGTCTACGTAGATGATTTGTTGATTTTTTTGAAAGACCCAGAGATTTCTGTTTTATTATTATTGGCACTGCAAATGTAAGCTGAGTTATTCAAGAAAAGGAAATGATGAAGTTATCGGATATTGCGAAAATTCATAAGTGGATATGTTTTTGTGTCACAGGGTGGTACTGCCTCGTGGGGATCAAAGAAGCAAGCTACAGTTGCCTTATCCACAGCAGAGGCAGAATACATTTCAATTGGGACCGCTGCAGCCATATGCTTGCAGGGATGTAAAATGAACTCTTACAGAATCAGTCAACCTCGATGCTATTTTCTGATGGTCAGATTGCCATCCATCTGGCTTCTAATGAAAGCTACCGACCACGACCCAAACACATAATATTCAGTCACCACCACTTTATTAGTGATGTCATCGCCGAATGTAAAATCAGTTTGACACCAGCAGTTTGATGCCAGCAGATATTATGACTAAGGTGCTACCTTCTGCAAGAGCTAATAAAAATTAATAAAAGCATTAGGCTTACAATGAAAATTAGTCTTTAGTGGTGATGTTGAAAGTAAATACTTAATTTTCAGTAAATTGGCATCACTTAAATGTAGAATCTAAAATGTAATAAAATAGATACATTCCACTTCCACAAAAGATCTTTCAATTGATCTTGTCTTTTGCCCCCTTCATCTTCTTCTTACTCTTCTTTTCCTGTTCTATTCTTTTAAAAGTGGAAACAAAAGTCAAAATTTATAAAAGGGTTATTCAATAACAGTTGACATCAATAAAAAAAAAACTATCAAACATTACTTATAATTACCAATAAATGTTCCATCCAGCTTCCAAGCTTTTTGCACGTAGCAGGAGCCAGACAAGCCCAGTAAGATGGTAATTTTCCTTTTAACAAAGAATTCGCAAGAGTATCAAGCATGTTGTCCATCCCAGTCTCACCCGCCAAAGCCTTTATAAAACATATTAAATAGTATTCAGTTAAATATCTGGAGTATGATTGTTTTAAATTGACAGTTGTAGTTACCTTACGCAAAAGTTCTAGTGTTTTTCTCATACGAAGAGTTAATAAATTAAAACGTTCAAGTTCTTGTAAAAGAACAACTCCGGTTGGTGTAATGTTCATCTGAAACATTTTCTTTGCTCGGCAAACTTCAAAATGCTGCGGTAGTTTACTCAAAATGTCGGCTGATAAGTTATCAATAATATCATCGCGTCTGGTGCCAACCAATACATCACCTGATTTCAAATACATAGTTGTATACATTCGTTATTTACATTCTTTTTAAAACTTATTTTATAATTTAAAAATATGTATATCAATATTTTCAAAATGCAGGTGTTCATTCAAAAGTCCACAACTATAATACCTAATGACAATATGTATCAAGACAAACAATGAAGAACATTGTTTTAACCTTAGAAATTCGAATTTAAATAAAAGTGATATAAATCAAAAAAAATTTCGGGTTTTAGCGTTTTATTTAAATCTAGAGCTAACAGCAGGTGTTTTAAGATTTTTAACCAATTTATTACAATAAATTAACTCTTAATGAAAAACCGAATACAAAAGAAAAATCGACATTAAAAGACAGCAATTTTAAAAATAATGCTTGTAATAAAGTCACTCATTTAACCAGCAAGTAAAGCTAAGGAGCACATGCTTAAATTCTGTTTATTGTGCTTAAAAAATCGTTTTTGTGTATATGGAGCTAGGTAATTCTAGCGCCTTCTCCCGTTTAGCTGGTTTCTCCATATTTAGGACAGTATCCTGAAAGCAGCCTTTGATTTCTCCATTCAGCTGTTAATATCTAGTTTAATTCCGTCGTCAGTACATACTTCCAAAATATTGAAAATTTTCTACCATCTCTACTGGTTATCCAGAAATATCTTCTAATGGATAAGGAAGTCCCAGGGCAGATCCTTTTAGTTTTTCCGTATTTAGCCAAACAATTTCAACTTCTCCACCCTTGATGTCATTTAAAGGAGATCCATGATCATACGAGCGATCAAGCCTACGACGTTGTACACGTAGTCAAGGTGTTTGAGGTATAATTGCAGAATCCACTGACTTCCTGCATGTCCATTCGACAAAGCTACGTGCAGAAGTCCACTAATCATCAACAGGAACAATGTTAGTGAAAGTTTCCCAAGTTAGCTGCAGTAGCTCACTTGCTGTTGTTGGCGGTCGTAAGAGCTCCACGGGAATACCGTAAAGCCCAACGGCTATGTTTACTGATTTTATTTATTCTCTTTTTGTTACAATCTTTTAATGTTCCGGAGAGTTCCTTTGATATGTTTACTTTAAGGGTATATACACAAAGTAAAAAAAATATTTTTCTTTGGAATGTATTTAGAACACCGCTAATTTCAAAAATCCCTATCCCGCCTTTTCCAAAAAACCCAAACTAAATAAGCTCCAGATCTCAGCGTTGCAAAATTCTATCGAAAAATATATACATATATGAAAGATTTTACAACCAAAGAACAATTTTTAAGATAAAGCTGAAGATCGTTGCATTCGAAGTGTTTTTTTAGGATTGCAGCTGGCGATGATAAAAGAAAATTTTGAACTCTAAAATGTTGGCACAATTTTTTTCAGCGGCAATCTGCGTTACTTTTAAGACGTGCAGCTAGACAAAACTAACTTGTACTACATACTCGTAGAACATACCTTACTCTACGGCTGATGTTCCACAGTTGTTGTTTTTTTTTAATTTTATGGCTAAGGTGCCATTCATATGGGCTGTGTCTGCGAATAACTCCTTTAAAGCTATTTCTAGAGCAAATATCAACTAATTCTTATTTTAATTGTTTAATAAAGTGAATAATAACATATGAATATATATAGTTACGCACGTCACTGATAGGATGATTGGCTGATGGACTGAATGACTCGGTAGACGGTTCAATTTCGACTTCGTTGTACGACAAAAAATTTTTTTCATAACTTTTGACCAAATATTTTTTGGCAATTTTTCTTTCTGACCAATTTTTTTTTTCATCCATAAAATTTGGTAAAAAATAAATTTTGAAAAAAAAGTTGTGTGGAAAAAATTTTCAAAAAAAGTTGTCAAAAAAATATTCGTCTTCAAAAAAAATGTGTCAAAAAAAAACAAAATTGTCAAAAACACTGCCAAAAAAAATGTCAAAAAATCAAAATCAAAAAACATTTGTCAATGATTTTTGTCAGAATAAAAATTGAACCGAGAGAATTAACGGGCAAATTTAAATTGTGATAAAAAAATTATATTAAAAAGAAAGTAAAAAGTATTAAAAAAGTCAGAAAAAAATTGGTCAGAAAAAATTTTGGTCGTAAAAAAAAATTGTAAAAAATTCCGTCAAAAAAAGTTATGTCGGAAAAAAATTGTCAAAAAGAATTTTGTCGGTACAACGAAGTGGAAATTAAACCGAGCATTCAGTCACAATCATGTCATCAGAGAAAAATATGAAAAAGCATAAAATTTGTTATTTGAATTGCTAAATTCCCGCTAAGCATCTCCTTAAAGCCTTAAGTCCAGAATTAAAGAAAATTCCTCCTGTAGTTAAAGCTGTTGGTTAACAGACAGGCAGACAGACCGAATTGCGGAAACAACTTTTTTTCGCAAAAACAAAAATGTTAAAAATAAAAAAGAATTCCAAATAAAGTACAAAATAAAAATTTAAAGAAAAAAAAAAATTACAAAAATAAAAATTGTCAAAAATAAATTATAAAGAAAAATTTCTTACATTTCTTCCATAAAGAAGAAAATGAAAAAAATTGTCAAAAAAAAGATTGTGTCAAAAAGATGCCAAAAAAAAAATATTGCCTAGACATTCAATCATTTTATGAATCATCATGTAATCAGTGATTTAATAAGTTAACGATGCGTTTTTATACATTATATGAATTATTATGGTTTTATATATACTTTTATAGATATATTTATAAGTAGGTATACAAGAAACAATATTTTTGCAATTATTGTTAAAATGCAAAGAAAAAAAGAAAATTAATTTTTTTAATAAATATTTCGTTTTGTTTAATTGAAGTGATTCGCCTAAGGCGCCCGTGGATATTGATAACTGATATAAGTTATTAATATCCACGGGCGCCTCAGGCGCTTTGCAACCACCTAGTATGCATATATGTATGTATGTATATTATACATTTAAATGGAAAATTTGCGTATATGTAATTAGTTAAAATAACGAAAAAACACATTTCAATACTGGGACTTGAGAAGTGTGCAGTCCACAAAAGAAAGACGCATTCCACAGAGCTGCGAACCTTAAAATTATTCGCCTTCTCCAACTTTCTGCGACCACTCATAAGAAATTCTGCGACCATTCAGAAATGGCAGACGCAGATCGCAGGTCATAATATGGATGGTACTTTATAGTACGGGAGGTAGCGTTAATTTGGAAAAGTGATAAGTACCCGGGCGCTGAAATTAATATAATAGATAGTTTCCCACTAATACATAATATATCTGGCCGTCAGCAGCCGCCTGGGTAGCGGTGGACCTAGGTGTGAAGGCGGGTCAAAGTGGTAATTTTTTTTTTTTCAAAAAGTCATTTTACCCGGCTCCAAAATTTGAGGAATGGTTATTGATGTTCTACTGAATCCAAAAATTACCGTCAGCCGCTTGGATGGCGGTGGAAAGACCGTCAGCCAGGCACCTGAACTTGTAAAAAATTTTGAAAAAAAAAGTCATTTTACTCGGGCTGATTTTTTTACAGATGAATCTTCAAACTTTCAAGATAATAAAACAAACCATCAGCCGCCCGGGTAGCGGTGGAAAGACCGTCAGCCGACGTCATCAACATGACGCCCTCCCAGTTGACCTGAGCGTTACTCAGTCACTTTAAATGAAAAACTGACGACTTTTATCCCCACTAACATTCGGTTTATGGCTAATTTTATTTTTGTTAGTAAGCAAACAATCTGAAAATTATAAATTCCATCGATTTAATATTAGTTTCATATTAATTTCGTCACTTTTGCCGAAGGTAACTAAATTAGTCAAGTAAACGGAACTCGAAAAAGAAGATAGTTGCCCCAAAAAAGGTAGGGTAGTGCTATTTTTTTTATATGTTGTAAAGTATATGTAGTAGAAGAAAAAAAAAATTACACAACCACGCCCCCTCCACCCCTTCACCATTCTCGAAAAACCAATCGCAGAAAATACCACAATTTTCGACTTTTTTCAAGTTTTTGTAAAAAACTCAGAAATTGTAAATTTTTGGGATCAATATTCTTCTACAAAAATAAAGTATATTAAATTTCCTACGAAATACATATTTCAATTATTATTTTTGGTTAAGCCGTTTTGCCGCTATAGCCAGCTGAAAAAACGCCAAAATTTGTCTTTTTTTTAAAACCCGTTTTCTCGATTTTTTTTTCATTCAGACTTCAAAAACTGTACTTGTAATTGCAAATATCTCTAAATTTTCTAAAACTACATAAAATTCTCTATAAAATGAACATCTTAATTATTTATTTAGGCCAAACCGTGTAACCGCCAGAGCACTTTTAAATAAAAGGTATGTCATAACTAGAAAACGCGAAGTCAACTGGATTTCATCTATTAATTTCATCAATTCTTGCCAGAATCCCAAATGTTTTTTTTTTTCATTTTTACATAATAAAAAAGGTATTATGTATGTATACCGTATATACAGGGTGTCCTGTAAAGGATAGTCCAAACTGAATATGGTGATAGGCCAGTTCATGACCATTCAGAATTTGGTAACTTGTTCATCCCAAATCGTAACGGTTTTCGAGTAACGGCTGTTTTTTTGAAATTTGCCCAAACCCCTACTTTGGACCACTGTTTTGCTCACCCGTCCATAATTGATTTTTTATTTTTTCACCAAAATATTGACCAGAAATAAAACTTTTTTGGTGCATTCAAAAAAATTTTATTTTAGTCCACCGTTTTTATAAAATTACTAGATAAATTCATAGTTTGATCAAAATTAATTTTTTACTTCAATATTTGAAAGAGCGCCCTGAAAAAAAAACCGTATGACACAATACTGGCCCTTACTTTTCAAATTTCTAAAAAGGTATAAATCTTAGCAATACGAATTCCCAATCAAAAGTTATTACAGTTTAAACTCGATAAGTCGTGGTTTTAATAAAAATTAAAATAAATTCTTTTTTTGTTTTTGTAATGTTGTTTGTTTCATGTTTTTTTTTTTGTGTTTTTTTCTTGTTTTTTTTTTTTAATTTGTTTTCGTTTACATTTTTAATTTTTTACCCAGTTTATTTATAAAAATTGTTCAAAATGTGCTCCACCTGCACGTATACAAGCTCGACAGCGTTTAAAAAACTGTCTTTTTAAATTCCTTGTGCTTATCGAGTTGCTTATTTCTGCAGCAGAAACCTGAATACGTTGCTGGAGTTCACTTATGTTTGAAATAGGCTTAGCATAGATTTTTTCCTTGAGACAGCCCAATAAAAAAAGTCCAACGGATTAAGGTCTGGTGACCGAGGTGGCCATAAAATTGGTCCACCACGCATCGTTCATGGTAAGAAATGTCCAAAAAACGTCTCACATTTCTATTGTAATGAGCTGGGCAACCGTCGGCGTCGTGTTGATACCACATAGACTGTATTATGGCAAGTGGCACGTCTTCCAACAAAAAAAATAGCCTATTTTGCAGAAAATCTAAATAAATTTCACTATTTAGTGTATGCGGCAGTTCAATGGGTCCTATAATGTGGCCATCCAAAATCCCAGTCCACAAATTTATTTTGAACTGGTATTGGGAATTTTGTTCTCGCACCAAATGCGGATTTTCCAATTGCCAACTATGGAGGTTACGCAAGTTGACAAATCCATGTTTTTTGCAAGATGATTCGTCGGTCCCCAATATTTTGTTGAAAAAATCTGGATCCTCATGGTTTTTTTGGAGCACCGTCCGAAAAAATTCAACCCTTTGTGTATAGTCCCTTGGAAGAAGAGTTTGAATACGTTGCAAATGAAAGGAATGCAGCTTGTTCCTTTTCAGCAGTCTTTGGATGTTTGTTTTTGAGATCCCTGTTGTCCTTTCGATAGCTCCAATAGAAGTAGAAGGTTCAGTCTGCACAGCACGCAAAACTGCCTCATCATGGTGGCGTTGACTTCTTCCTTGTCCTAGACTTCTCCCTGGTGCCCTGCCCTCCAAATAAGCCAAGTGAACCTGTATGAAAAGGCGATGGTCGGGATGTGAAGCATTTGTGTACCTTTCAGCATATGTCCTAGGTGCTAATCTAGCGTTTCCTCCACATTCTCCATAAATGTAATGCATTGAAGCATATTCGCGTGGCATGAAAAACATTTTATTTTTTTTTTCAATTAAAAGCGTTTTAAAAAAACCAAAAAAGAAAAAATAAATATTTCACTTTGAATGACTAATAAGCGCCATTACTTTTGAACGTTTTGAAATTTTTACCAGCCATGCCATTAGCGGTAAAAATAAATAAAACATTAGTACAAGGATTGACCAAGCGTGGCGTCTTAAACTTAAAGACCGCCATTGTTAGTAGAATTAACTTGCTTTGAAAATGAAATTAACTATTGAAATTGATATACGATTTCGCTAATATTACAATGAAAAAAGAAAATTTGCGTTAAAGTACCGACAGTGAAAAAAATTAAAAAACAACAATAAAAAACAACACGTAAGAAAACTAAAAATACAAAAAAAAACATGAAACAAACAACATTACAAAAACAAAAAAAGAATTTATTTTAATTTTTATTAAAACCACGACTTATCGAGTTTAAACTGTAATAACTTTTGATTGGGAATTCGTATTGGTAAGATTTATACCTTTTTAGAAATTTGAAAAGTAAGGGCCAGTATTGTGTCATACGGTTTTTTTTCAGGGCGCTCTTTCAAATATTGAAGTAAAAAATTAATTTTGATCAAACTATGAATTTATCTAGTAATTTTATAAAAATGGTGGACTAAAATCAAAATTTTTTGAATGCACAAAAAAAGTTTTATTTCTGGGCCCTCATCACGTAAGGGTGGCGATATCGTTTTCGATATCGACATCGATAGCTATTCTTCACGTTAGCACAAAAAACCTCTATCGTCCAAACGATATCGAATAGACGATTTGGTTTTTACTTCACGAAAGCACTATCACTATCGTTTCGTCGATAGCCACTGCGCGATACCCATTTAGCTATCGACTTTGTTGTTTAGTTTGTTTTTAGTGTCAACAAAAATTAAATCGTAGAAAAAATGTTTCGCCACAATATTTTAATGGTACAGAACGCTAACGAAATGGAAAAATATCGCTTAATAAGAAGAAGAAAGGAACTTAGAGATGCCTCTGATCCCCTACAAATTATTTTTTTTATTGTTAAGAGATTTTAATGTGTTACAGCTTTATTCAACGCTTTCGTCTTTGGAAGGAAACTTTTGTAGTACTTTTGCAAACCAGTAATTTGTCAGATGGCTGTCGAGCCACCTACATCCCCCCAATATTGAGACTTGCTGCTACATTCGAGATCCTAGGAGGAGGTGGATACCAGTGGCTGTCTGGGAATGATTTTGGAGTTGCTGTTGCTCAAAGCACACTCTCGAAAATCCTCCAGGTGACCACTAGCTAGCTAGAAGCAAAAATATGTCCGTTATGGATTAAATGGGATATCGATAGCCAAAATGAAAGAGCTGAGATTAAACAATGGTTTCATAGAAAATATGGAATACCAGGGGGTGGGCCTAAGATACACACTATTCTTATAAATTTATAAAATACAATTTATATAACTACATAATATTAATTTTTTTGTCGTGGGATGTGTACATATATATATGTATATTTTATTTATATTTTCCACCAAACCGCAACAGCAAACAGCAACAAACACAATTTTTTTTGAAAAGATACTCAATGAATTATATTGACAGATAAAACAATGTTGTGTTCAGTGGCTCTCAAACTTAAAACAACGAGAACGATACACGACACGAGAGCAGTAGTGATACATGAACCAAACTATTGATGATATCGCTTACAGCTATCGCGTAGACGATAGTCGTCAGCAAAGTTAGGTGATTAGGGCCCTGGTCAATATTTTGGTGAAAAAATAAAAAAAATGAAAAATCAATTATGGACGGGGTGAGCAAAACAGTGGTCCAAAAAAATAGCCGTTACTCGAAAACCGTTACGATTTGGGATGAACAAGTTACCAAATTCTGAATGGTCATGAACTGGCCTATCACCATATTCAGTTTGGACTATCCTTTACGGGACACCCTGTATATACGGTATACATACATAATACCTTTTTTATTATGTAAAAATGAAAAAAAAAAACATTTGGGATTCTGGCAAGAAGTGATGAAATTAATAAATGAAATCCAGTTGACTTCGCGTTTTCTAGTTATGACATACCTTTTATTTAAAAGTGCTCTGGCGGTTACACGGTTTGGCCTAAATAAATAATTAAGATGTTCATTTTATAGAGAATTTTATATAGTTTTAGAAAATTTAGAGATATTTGCAATTACAAGTACAGTTTTTGAAGTCTGAATGAAAAAAAAAAATCGAAAAAACGGGTTTAAAAAAAAGACAAATTTTGGCGTTTTTTCAGCTGGCTATAGCGGCAAAACGGCTTAACCAAAAATAATAATTGAAATATGTATTTCGTAGGAAATTTTTTTCGAGAATGGTGAAGGGGTAAAGGGGGCGTGGTTGTGTAATTTATTTTTTTTTCTTCTACTACATATACTTTACAACATATAAAAAAATAGCACTACCCTTTTTTGGGGCAACTATCTTCTTTTTCGAGTTCCGTTTGTTACACTTTTTTTTTTGTTTCACGCGAGGGTATATTTTATTATTTTGTTTTTATTATTAATTAATTGATATTGTTAATAACGATTAAACAACGCGAAATTATTAAAGCGCACTCTAATTACACGACCGACAATAAACTGAAGAATTTTATTTGACAACTAGGTCAAGGTAAATTGACGAAGAAGGTAACAAAAGAGAAAAGAGAAAAAAAAGTGCGCACAAGCAGCACGATGAAAAGCTGCCACCACGGCTGCTCAGCTGGGTTGGGTTCAGTGGAAGAATTCGCGATTAGGAAATTAATTTGATTGATTATCGGACTCAATCAAAACCAAATACACAAAATGTTTTATTACAAGTACAGTGGGGTACTTGTAATAAAAGGTGGGCGCCAGGAATTTTTGTTGGTTTAAATTAGTAAAATTCCAAATCTAATTGATTCGATGTAAGAGAAGTAAATTTCGAATGAAACCAATAATTAAACGCTAAGGAAATAAAACACAATGTTTTCTTACCCAGATAGGGATTTAAAATGATTTTTTATTTGGGAAACCGTGGGTGAACCCTGGATTAAAACCCAAAATTTTTTCAGTTATAAAAAAAAGAAAAGAAGTTACAATTCAAAATTATATTTTAAAAGGGGTAACGGAGAACCGCTAAACCGAAAATTGAAATAAAGTAAATGGACCGTTAACGCACGGTTTAAAAAAAATAACGTACCGGGTCCCGAAAATAACTGGGATTAAATACGATTTAAATTTGAAAGAAAATTGATTTAATATAAGGACCACCGGGGTTTGAGAAACACTTAGTAAAAAAAGCCTATAAATAACACTTGGACAAAAAAAAAAAAATGTCCGATTTCGCTACTTATCTTTTTTTTGATTTTCCTCCTCCTCTATCTCCTCGAAAATCTGCTACTCTCTTCCTTCACTCCTCGTATCACTTTTTCTTTTTTCCAAATTTTCCTCCACTTTCCTTTTCTACAATTAAAAAAAAAACTTTTTCTCGATTTTTTCCTTCTTAGAATATTTCTCGTAATAAAACAAAACTCCCACAATCAACTATTTGCTTGGTTAGCTCCCTCCAGAGTGAACTTTCTCATCTTAAACCAATTCCTCCCTCGACCATTCCAGCCACTCACACATTAATACATTCAGCCATCCGTTTTCGTTGATCATCTTTCACGACCATGGCTTCCTGGAAAGCTTCTCTGCCTCCAAGAGAACCTCCGTTGTCAAATCACAACGAAACTTTACTCTCACACGCACATTCACGGATTCAGCAAGCTATTGGATGCCTTTCCAAAACTTGCCGAATCTTAATGGCCGAGTTCAGACCCATCCTGACTTAACTTTTTCGAGAAAAATTAAAAGAAGCAAAATCGAGAAAAGGCTCCTTCTGAGCATTTTCTCAGTTACAATAAAACAATCGCGAGTGCTTCGAAAAGTGAATGAAACTTACTATTTGTCTTTCGAGTTAAGACAGAGGAAGGCATATTTATAAGCTCAAACCCTATACTCAAATGTCAGTCCCGATAGTCCTTTTAACATTTCAAAAACTAGACTAAATTAAGAATTAAAACGTCTTAAAATCACGTTAACGACCCATTATCATACATTAAGTAAATAAAAATAAGATAAGTTATGAAAACTAAGGATCAGTTAAACTAGTGTGCTGAGATAAAAGTAAGAGTCCAGCTGACTCGTTACTTCTTCAGCTCATCCGCTGGCATCATGAGACCGCCCGTCTACATGGTCAAACGTTTCATGGATTTGGGACCATCATCGTCCCACTCGAAAATGGAATCACTCGAACACCTGCTTTTGTTGCTTTTGCAAAACCCTGGCTAGGTACACCACTGGTTGATGGTACCATGGTTGCCCTCAACTTCACCAGAGGTTTGCAATCACAACGGAAAAGAGCACAGACAAGGAACAGTCGAAGACTGGTTTTTGTTGCGGTAAATTTAACCGTAACAAATCCCACCCTTACCTCCCAAGAAATGTGTTTACTTTTCTATAAAAATAAACCATTTCTTAAGGCTGTACTTAGGAAAAGGAATAAGGAAGGTGAACAACACGACATAGAGTTCCATCATTAAATTATTCAAAAAAAAAATCTGTAGGAAGAAAAACAAATTATTAATAAAAAGTACAAAACAAAAACAAAAAAAAATGGCACGAATCAAAACAAGTTAACAACCAAAGAAAATAAAAACGAAAGATAAAGGGACTTTTTTACTCAAGTGTCAATATACGGCTTTAAATCTTTGACGTGCCAGGTCCCCCGATCTTTCCCCTTGTCATCCTTTAGCAAGTATGTCCAAGATGACACACGTTTACTAACGGTAAAAGGCCCCACAAATTTGGTAGCCAGCTTTGCGACGTAATAATTTCCTGCATCAGACAGGGAAAAATTCCTTCTCCACACGAGATCGCCCGGTTGATACTGCGTGTCTCTTCTCCTAAGATTATAAGTTTTTGCGGCCTTTTTACCTGCCGCCTCTAACTTCCTAGCTATGTCATCACGGATTTTTTTAAACTGTCTACCTATCTCATCACTACTTTGATCCCTATTACTATTACTAATCCCTATCTCATGACCGCTAGTGGCCATGTTCCTACCAAAATTCGCATAGTAGGGCGAAACACCTAAAACTTCATGTTGTGAAGTTCGGATCGCACAGGCTACCTTTGCCAACTGCAAATCCCAACTCCGATGGTTTTCTGAGACAAACGCCCGAAGAGTCGTTTTAATAATTTGGTTAATGCGCTCAGCAGGATTCGCCTGCGGATGGTAGTGCGCTGTATATCGAAGTTGTGACCCGTGCGCTTCACTAAGCGTTTTCAGTTCCTTGCTACGAAACTGGGGACCGTTGTCACAGACGATCCACTTTGGAACACCGAAGAGAAGAAAAACGTTTTCTTCCAACTCCCTGCAAACCGCTTTCGCCGTTGCAGAACGCAACGCGAACAATAGTGGAAACTTCGTAAAGTAGTCTACTACCGTTAAAATATAAATAAATCCCCTAGACGACTTCGGCAATGGACCCACCAAGTCCACGCACACCATTTCCTAAGGTTTCGAATTTCCTACTCTCTCTGTCATAAGACCAGCTGGTTTCTCGTTAACCGGTTTCACTTGTTGGCAAATCTTACAGTTCCTAACGTATTTGGTGATATCCCCCCTCATTTTGGGCCAGTAATACTTTTCTGCTACCCTTGCAAAAGTTTTCTTGACTCCCATGTGTCCTGCTAATGGACTATCATGGCAGTCATTTAAAACCTTTGCCCTATCAGTTTTCCCTACTACTAGCTTGCACCCCTCACTCTCCTCGTGAACTACAACATGGTTCACCCTAATATGTTTATAGAGTCGCCCTCCCTCCACTCTCCAGGATGGGTACACTAAAGGGCTCTTTTCTACTAAGGACTTCATCTTAATCACCCAAGGGTCCGAATCCGCTTCAGAGATTCCAGCTAAATCTGGAACTCCTCGCGACAACATATCAGGAACGACATGTTCTTTGCCCTTCACTCTTGAGAAAGTACGGCTCCGATTCCGTAATCGACGTAATCGGACGCGTCTGTTTGAACAACAAACGGCCGAGAAAAATCCGGACACGTCAGAAACGGTGCCATAACCAAACACTCTTTGGCTTTTCTAAAATTCTCCTCACACTCTTTTGTCCACTCAAATCTCTTACCTTTCTTTAAGAGATCAGTAAGAGGCCTAACTAAAATTGCAAAATTCGGTACAAATCTTCGGTACCACGAAATAGTCCCTACAAAACTCCTAATTTCCTTCACGTTTTTCGGTGCCGGAATCTTTAACATGCTTTCCAGAACATCGTCAATGAACCTTTGCCAAGTTGCCGGGGAGTTGTGTAAGCCGAAAGGCATTCTCAAAAATTGGAAGAGACCCCTTCCCGGCACAGTAAAGGTTGTGTACTTACGCGATTCTTCCTCCATGGGTATCTGCCAATATGCCGACTTAATGTCTAAGGATGACAAAAATTTCGCGTTTCGAAGCTTGTCTAAAATCGCCGAAATAAAGGGTAGTGGATAAGCATCCCTATCAGTCACTTCATTTAATTTCCTATAATCTACGCAGAACCGAAAACTACCGTCTTTTTTCTTTACCAAGAGAATGGGAGATGCCCAAGGACTCTTGGATTTTTCAATCACACCAGCTTCCAACATCTCTTGGAGCTCTTTATCGATGTGTTTTTGAATCGCAGGTGATACTGGATAGTATCGTTGCTTGATCGGTTCTGCGGAGGTCCTAATTTTGTGTTCAACTAAGTTGGTACACCCTAATCCCTCGGTCATTGTCACAAATAATTCTTCTAAAACTAAATCTAACTTTTTTCCCTCATTTTCATCTAAATCAGCTTTTTCCCTAATTGCTAACCTATCTGTTAACGATGCCAACATCTCTTGGCTTGAAAAACTCCAAATACCTGATCTCAAATCCGGGACTATGCCCGAGAGTGTCCAAAAATCGGCACCTAAGATCAACAGGTAAGGAAGACTAGGCATGACTAAGCATTCTATCAGTAGAGATTTGTTCTCAACCTCCATTGGCAGAGAGACAGATCCAGCTACTCCTATACCCGCCCCATCTGCTAAAGCTACTGACCCAACACTGGTATTCCCTAATTTCAAACCTAACTCCTTTAAAATTTTCCACCCTCCTCGTCCTACAATAGTGCGTGAAGCACCTGAATCAAGCAATCCTAAAAACTTGATTCCATAAATTTTAACGCTTAAATATGGCCTACTATCCCTACCATTTGCCGCTAAAGTGAACCCCAATTGAACCTTATCATCCAGCTGGTCGCCAGCAGACGACCTAACTAATGCTGACGGGTCCCTTGTCCTGCTGACCCAAGAGCCTGATCCCCATTTCCCGAACATGTCCTACAATCCCTGCGGTAAACTCCTGTCGCACCACAGCCAAAACAACGTTTTGCAACTGAACAGGTATGGGCGAAATGCCCCTCTCTGTTACAGTTGTAACACCTAACTGCTTGCCGGAATGGGTTTCGGGGAGCCGAACTGGCAACCGCCACTTGATTTTGCCCCCAATGTGCTCGGCCGGTACCCACACTCCAGTTTTAATAAGTTTCTGCCTCTAGACGGCGGCGTGAAAGCGTCCACGTTCACTTTCAGCGAATCTAACTCCCTACCTAACACTGCAAATACCTTAACCGTCTTTGGTTTAGCACTTGCAATCTGCAATTGGAAAAATGGATCAACATTTTTCCTCAAGATCGAAAGCATCCTTCCCTCTGACAATGGTTCCGACAATCGTCGAAACAATGTCCTCATCGTGGCTAAGTAAGCTCCTAAGGACTCATCCTTTCCTTGCGAACGAAGATTGATCTCTTCCAACAAAAGATCATCGTAATTCGCAGGTAGGAATTCCGCCTTGAGTTCCTTCACGAGCTCTTGCCAATTCCCAATATCTTCCCTGACCGTCCTAAACCACATAAGTGCCCTACCAGACAAAAGCTCAGAAGCGGATCTAAAAAGATGGGTTTCGGGAACCTCGTTAGCCAACCGAAGTTCCTCCACCCGTTCTAAAAACGAATTTACTGATGCTCCGTCCGAGTCACCAGTAAATTTTACACCCCACTTTCCTATACGTTCGGGCCACCTTTGCTGAACGACCAATCGTTCAGGGTATGCCTCAACCCTACGCTCTGGTACCCTAACCGAAACATCACTGGCTATAGGACAAACATCACCACGACGGGGTGTACCTAAAGTTTGTAAAGTAGGCCCTAAAGAAACCCTGACAGAATTCAACGTTCCTGAAGAATGCGGACTAGGTTCAGTCCGACCAACTTGTACTTTAAGTTGGTTTTCTGTCCTAGCTGGAGTCTTCTTCTTTGGTGATTCTTCTTCCCTATCACTGATCTCACTTTCTCCCGTAAGATCACCTAGCAAAAACAAAACGTCATTACGAATGGAACTAATCTCCTCTTCCTCATCCTCACCATCACATGGGGTCCTAGCTAATCTACCTATACACCATTCTATTTTTGTCATAATTTTGACATATTCCGAGGACTTCGGATTTTTCGGTGCATCCTTTAAAAGAACCCTAATCTCTTCCATTTTTGCTTTCACAGCATCCCTGTCCTCTTCAAAACTAAAAGGGTAAACAAAACTAACATCAATCGAGTTCCTCTTAGCGAGTAACCTCGATGACATCAATGCTTTTCGCATCTCCTCCACTGTTCCTACTTTTAAGCCCCTGACCTTCATCTCATAGGCCAGTTCGTCCTGAGCTAATCTACCAATATTCATTTTTAACTGATAAAAAAAACAAAAAGAAAGAAAAATTTAAAAAAAAAATATTTGCAAAAAAAAATTTAAAAAACTATTGGGTAACCCTAAAACTCAAAACACTATCTACAAATTATTTTATTTTTTTTATTAATTAATTTAAAAAAAAAATTAAAAAAAAACAACACAAAAATATTTCCTATTAAATTCACTTGAAGACAAAAAATTAAGAAAAAAAAGAAAAAAAAATCCGGATGGTCACACTAATTTCCTATTAGAATTAACTATAACTCAAACTCTTGAAAAATTAACAAGACTAACTTGCTCTCAAAAACAAAACTTCTCTCGAAATAAACTATCCCGAACAAATAATCACTTAAAAAAAAACTCAAAATAGCTAGCGATAAAAATTCTCAAGTGATTGCGATGACACAAGAGAATTTATATCACTGCACAAGAAAAAAGAGAGAAAAAAACTAAAACAAAATGTCCACCAAAAAAACTAAAACCAACCAAAAAAAAACCAACCAAAAGAAATGAAATATATAAATGAAAAATAAAATAAACAAAACACCACACAAGAAATAAACTTAAAAAAAAAGAGACGGGTTTACGAAACACAGAGCAAAAAAAAAATACTTGCGATTTCCTTTAGACTTTTGGTATGCACTTATCCAGTGCGAAAGCCAACAACAAAAACCACCTTCCAAATCCCTCGATCTCGAAATTATGCACTATGCACTACAGAACGCCTTTTTTTCAATATTGCACTTAACACGAAGAAAACACCTATAAAAAAAAAACAGCGGAGTTAAAGTTCTTTTACAAAAATAAAGCAATAAAAAAAAACACCACACGATACTAAATGAAAATCGCGAAAATTCTTCCACTGTTTGGGCCTCACACGTTGGGCTCCAATTTGTTACACTTTTTTTTTGTTTCATGGATTTGGGACCATCATCGTCCCACTCGAAAATGGAATCACTCGAACACCTGCTTTTGTTGCTTTTGCAAAACCCTGGCTAGGTACACCACTGGTTGATGGTACCATGGTTGCCCTCAACTTCACCAGAGGTTTGCAATCACAACGGAAAAGAGCACAGACAAGGAACAGTCGAAGACTGGTTTTTGTTGCGGTAAATTTTACCGTAACACGTTTACTTGACTAATTTAGTTACCTTCGGCAAAAGTGACGAAATTAAGATGAAACTAATATTAAATCGATGGAAATTATAATTTTCAGATTGTTTGCTTACTAACAAAAATAAAATTAGTCATAAACCGAATGTTAGTGGGGATAAAAGTCGTCAGTTTTTCATTTAAAGTGACTGAGTAACGCTCGGGTCAACTGGGAGGGCGTCATGTTGATGACGTCGGCTGACGGTCTTTCCACCGCTACCCGGGCGGCTGACGGTTTGTTTTATTATCTTGAAAGATTGAAGATTCATCTGTAAAAAAATCAGCCCGAGTAAAATGACTTTTTTTTTCAAAATTTTTTACAAGTTCAGGTGCCTGGCTGACGGTCTTTCCACCGCCATCCATGCGGCTGACGGTAATTTTTGGATTCAGTAGAACATCAATAACCATTCCTCAAATTTTGGAGCCGGGTAAAATGACTTTTTGAAAAAAAAAAATTACCACTTTGACCCGCTCTCACACCTAGATCCACCGCGGGCGCGGCGGCTGACGCGCATTTTTATGATACACATACAAATATCTTTCAATTCTGATAAGAATCATCCCGGGTAAAATCACTCGGAAAAACTCAACGCTGCCTCCCGTACTATTAGGGTTTTCAACCATTAAACTGAGAAAAAGAGAGGAAATCTTTAATTTACCTTCGGTTATACTATTCCATCCCACAACTTGATTAGCATGTTAAGAAAATATATTGGTTATAAATTAATATCACTTCTTTTTGTTGACAGATTTATATGTCAGTTTTCTTTGGTTTTTCACTCTTTTATTCGTATAGAAATAGAATAGGAGAAGAAAAGAGACTCAAAAAAAACTCTGGGAGTGTCCCACTTTTATTCCATACGAAATCCAATGGAAAACGACAGAGGAAAATTATGTATGTATGTACATATACAGGGTGATTCATCAGCAGTGCGCCAAAATGCTAGGGCATGTACGTTGGATTGAGACCAGAAAAAAATCGTACAGAAGGGGGGTCTATTCCAGTCCGTTTAGCCGGGAGGGGCGATTTTCGAAAAAATGGGAAAAAAATTATTTAAAATCAACGGCTTCAACCACAATGCTGTGCGATAATTTTTTGATAAGCAAAAAACTTCTTTTTTTATATTGTTTTTAAATAAGTCTATTTTAAGGAACAGTTTTTGAAAAATTTATTTTCAAAGTCAAAACTATGAAAAAAAAAAATGAAAAAAAAATTTCGAATTAATTGTTTGAAAAATTTTATGTAGAAGTGGTATTTTTTATTTCAATCTTCAATGCTGTTATTAATTTTAAGTGAAAACCAGATGCAAAAATTTTATGTCGTTTTCAAGAAATTAAAAAAAAAACCAAAACCACCTTTTTTTAAGAAAAACCTTCATTTTTTTAACGGGGCTGGACTTTTAAGTTAATTAATTTATAAAGCATTACTCTCAGTTTTATTATTTTTTTGAATTGGAGTTTTATGACAACGCAATAAAATGAAATAGTAGTAGATTAATATTTTATTCAATGATAACGTCTGAAAACTGACCTGTCAATATTTTTGCCTTAGCCCACCCGCAGCCCATGGGTTCTACCTGTTATGGCCTCAAGACAATAAAACAGCAATTTTTCTTAAATGAAAATGAAACAACAGTGCACAACCAAAAAGGAGAGAAAAGACAAAAAATAAGGAACAGAATTCTAAAGGTAAGTAGGAAAAATAAATTATAGTTAAACCTTTAAGACCAAGAAAATGATTTGAAAATGGTGATTTGCTTTAATTATTGTTGTTTATTATTCATTTAAGAAAAATTGCGGTTTAAAAGGCCAGCCTCGTTAAGATAAAGTAAAGGTTTTTCAGGTGGTTTAAAATTTTTGCATCCGGTTTTCTGGTTTTCACTTAATATTAATAGCAGCATTGAATTTATAAATAAAAATTGGCACTTTATTGTATAAATAAAATTTTTCAAAAAATTAGTTTGAATTTTTTTTTTTCAAAGTTTTAATTTTAAATACAAATTTTTCAAAAACTTTTCCTTAAAATAAATTTATTTAAAAACAAAATAAAGGAAGACATTTTTTGCTTTTCAAAAAACTATAGCACAGCATTTTGAGTGAAGCCGTTGATTTTAAATATTTTTTTTTTAATTTTAATTCAATTTTTTCTCAAATTGCCCCTCCTGGATAAACGGGAGGAAATAGACCCCCCTCCCATACAATTTTTTTCAATCCAACCAACACCCCTTGCACTTTGGCGCACTGCTCATGAATCACCCTGTACATCAATACTGTTCCCAAAAGTTTACCAAATCAATTTCATTTACCCGTTTGTGGTTGTAGATCAATTAAATGACTCCATATTGTTCTAGTTGCTTGATTGTGGTTTCCGATATCGGCATTAGCGTGCAATCCGAAGACTTCGGGCGTATTAACCAGTGGAAGTTGATCAACATAAGCTGTAATCAAAACAAGAATGAGACAATAACGTTAATCTAAAAGCTCGATAAAAAGACTTGCCAGCTATATCATCCAAATGATCCATATTTAATGGCATTCCATACTCGAAATCATCATCTTTATAAAAATAAAATGGCTGAAAGCTGTCAAATATGAAATCTCCCATATACTCATTCAGATATGTTTGCACAATTCGGCGATCGAAATCATCGATAACCCGACCTCCGTACATAACCTGAAAATGTAGGAGTCAAGATCATATAGAAATATTCACTGTTTTGATTTTCATTCCGAATTAAATCCGCATACGTATTGAAATAATGTGTATTAAGTTTGGAAGAAATTGGTTTTTGAATTCCTATGGATTTAATTGTGAACGAAAGTCGGAAGAGCCAATCCTTTTCAGATAAGCTTTTCCGAGCACTAAAATTTTACTTTTTCATATCTGCGTCTCATCACCTTAGCTTGATTTTGGTATTTAAGTGCTACCAAACAAAGAATTTATTTAAAAGAAATTTTATCAAAATCTATATACGTACCTTCTATACATAATATAAAGGTCGCATAACACAAAATAATATATATGTATATTTTTAATTGATTTAAGTAAAATTTAATATAAATATGTCTTCAATATACTTACTATTAATAAAGTAATTACATTGAAAATAAAACAATATACAAAAGTACTTATTCATTAACCAAGCCAGCGGTGTACATAGTTTAACCAAAAAAGAATCAAGAATCAAGAAAACCAGCAAATTTGAATTTTTGTTTAAAAACTCTCTTCACAATCTAACACTAGGGCTGGCCAAAAGACAAGTCCATGCAAGACGTTTGGTAGTCTAGTCTCGGTCTCAGCATTTCCGGTCTCGGAAAAATGATAAACAAAAATTTGATTCTATAGGCTGCCTATAAGTATTTAAATTGACATATACAATTTCATATTTTAAAAACATGCTTTTTTAACAATTTACAGGAAAGGCATCCAAGACTTTTGGTTATTCTGCCTCGTCTCAAATGCCTTGGAACTAGTCTTGTCTCGTTTTCCGGGGATGAGACAATACTGGGGCCAGATTCCGCAAGAGTGAGTTTTAAATGTGTACACGAAAAAATGTGTACACCCTCTTATTTCGATTACGCAAGGGTGAAGGTGAGTTTTTTGACAGAAACCGTGTACACAGTCCTATAAATTTATTCACCGTATTTTTCATGGTGAATGTGAGTTTTTAAAACTGTGTACACGGGCATAAAACTCACTCTTGCGGAATCTGGCCCCTGGACTCGTCTCCTGGCCACCAATAGCTTATACATATACATATATAACAGACCTTGTGTGGATCTGATATGAGTGAACTTAAACAAACCTCTCCAATCAAATACTTTAGAGACTCCCAAGGTATACGTAAATCTTTTGCATCCAACGCCTTATTTAAATATGTTTTTATTATGTTCAGGGAAACATCAAAGTCACACTCATTGAAGTCGTAACTTATATTCCATCCAAGTTTGTCATAGCGTCGGCGTTCCTAATGTGAAAACAGTTTGTTTTAAATATTATTATTTTGTTTTCATATATCTTTAATAGTTACTTGTACTACAGCATGGAAAAATGCTAAAACATAGATCAAAGGTTTGAATGCAGCATGCGAACAAGAATTATTGAAAGTACCATCTCCAAGCTTAAAAAAGGTTGTTTTTAGATTTAGTTTAAGACCGTTTGGTGGTTCAGTGACAACTTAAAACAGAAAATTTAAACAGTTAATGATAATTTTTTTTTGTTTATAATCTTTTTTACCTTTAAGTGAACGTTGAAGAATTCCAAGAGGGAAAATTGGTGTTGGATCTGTTGTTATCCAAAGGCGAAAGTCTGGATGAAGATGTTCAACTTTTTCCAAAAACTTTTCAATTTGACGAATAAAGCTGATTAGCAAATGTCCATTTTGTAGCAAAAGCCAGTGACCTTGGCGGATTGATAGATCAAGCAAACTCAAAGCAGCCTTTACTTTCACAAAAAAATAAGTATTAGAAAAGGACAGTGGAAAAAATATGTTTTTCTTTATTACACTGTGGCAGAGTGTAGACATTTAACGACTTTCCCAGTAGTTAATTTAAAATAGATTGGTTTGTGACAATTAATTACATTTTAACCTAAGCCCATACAGCGAGTGACTAAGTTAATATTCATCCAATAGGGCAATACATACATACATATGTACATAATGCAGCCTCTAAATGAGTTTGTGGAGTTGCAGCAGTTTGTGTCGAGCATTCTTACAATAATTATAGTAACTATAATAGGCCGACGCGGTGCGATGACCATGATCTCCACCAAATAACAAAAATTTGACAAATACTGAAATGGACCAATACATGGAACAAATGGGTGAAACAATAATACAAACTATGGCAAACATTCTTTTGCAGTGACTTTGGCAAGATCTGAATTTATTTTTCGACAGTGAAGAGACTCTAAGTGACAGATGATTTGGCACATTGCTCCTTATTCGGCCGATGGTGGGCTATGGACGTCGAAATCGGTTTAGCGTTGCATCAGAATGGAAGAAATTTGGTATGAATTCATTGATGAAACTAATATCGGACCGTCATTAGCTTCATCAAAATTTGCGAGAGTGTTATAAACGTTAAGATAAAATCGACGAAAAAAAGTGAAGTATAATACTTAAAACGTAACAGTGGTGAGATGAGTATATTACCCGAGTGGAGACTGGTGCAACGATTTTAATTTATTCAAGTAGTTTTTTGTTGAAGAAAACATCGCTAATTTATGATGATTGTAATCCGTGACTTAAATTTAAGAGCTGGTGGTTTTTACCGATGAAATATAACAGGTCCAGAATAAGCTTATTTCCAACCTTGCTAGATTACTAACACTAGTTTACAAAATTTTGGGTCACCGATGCTACCTAAAAAAAACAACTTTTTTTTACTAATTTGGGGTCGCTGAAAACGAAAATGATATTAATTTTTTTTTTCAAAGAACCGTTTTCGAGATATGCTCAAAAAAGGTTTTTTTTGGTCCATTTTTCGAACACTGGCTTATATCTCTTAAATAATCTTTTTAATTTACATATAGTAAATAATTTTTTGGGCTCAAATAAAATATAATTTTTATAACATCTACATTTATCGTTCAATTTTGATGAATTTGGTCTTAAAATTTTTGTTATAAAAATATATTTTATTTGAGCCCAAAAAAATGTTTTTTATATTTTTTTTCTATCCACACGGTTCAATTGAAAATGATAAATTTTCAAAAAAGCTCAAAAAAATCGATTTTTATAATCTTTGATCGCTTGTATCTTAATGAATTCGCATCCGATTATAACAAACCGTATACCGTTGGAAAGCAGAAAGTGTTATCTTTCCAAAAATATTTACTATATGTAAATTAAAAAGATTATTTAAGAGATATAAGCCAATGTTCGAAAAATGGACAAAAAAAAACCTTTTTTGAGCATATCTCGAAAACGGTTCTTTGAAAAAAAAAAATTAATATCATTTTCGTTTTCAGCGACCCCAAATTAGTAAAAAAAAGTTGTTTTTTTTTAGGTAGCATCGGTGACCCAAAATTTTGTAAACTAGTGTAATTGATAGATCAAAGAGTCAACGACTGATCGAAATCTCAACAGAAAATGATTTAAACCAAAAAAAAAAAATTGTACAATTTGGATTGTGAATTGATGAGAAAATGGCTTTTAAACTTTTAAGTAGATATCGAAAAAGATGGAGAGAAAACAAAACTATCCAAAAGTGAAAAAAAAAACAATAAAAAATTGATCTGCAGCTCAGTATGGTAAAAAAATTGACTGATTGAGGTACAGTGTCTACTCTGTATAAATTTGTATAATGTAGTGGACTTTGCAGCTTTCGATTGCTGGGGACAAATGAATTTCTCTCTACCCAGGGAAGCGAATGTATGTGATCGCTATCTACTTTTATAGTAGAGCTCGAAAACTTTGTCATAACTACGGACCTACGTTTTAAGAACGCAAGACTGACAATCACTTAAAATATGGGTCAAAGGCTAAAAATCTTTATATGGATGATCGAGTACGACAGTGATTGATGATAATCACCAATCTAGTTTGACTAAAGTATAAGGTATACAATACCAAAATTGTTTAGCAGACAGATAACGAGTGGTAATTTTTAGAAAATTCAATAATTTGCTCCATTTAAAATACTTACCTTTTCTTGCCCCTGTCCTAATGAAATATGAGAAATTTTTTGATTAAAACGTGTTGCAAGGTTCAAGAGGTCGTTTGTTGGATCAGAGCCTGCAGTCAATATGAAACAAACTGGCATCATATTTGTCGATTGTTCGTAGATGACCGGAAGATTTACTACAGGAGGAGTTAGGAAAAATGTATCCATTGTGTCTATGATGAAATTATTGATCGCCAGAAAAACTCGATCTTCCCGAAAACAACGAAGTAACATCAGCTTCTATGAAATAAATTATAGAGAAAATTAGTACAAATACATACACATTTAAGAAAAACACATAATGTAGATTTGTAAGTAAAATTGTAAGTAATACATTGTAGATCTAGGGGAAAAGTTGCAACAGAGTTACAGTCCGTTTTCTTGCTTCCCATAAAAAGTCACAGACATTTCGATGAAGGTAATTACGTTCCTTTTTTATTCCGCAACGTTTGTTTCTATTACAAACGACAGCCAACACGACACTTGCTCTCATTAAGTGAAAATCGAACAAAAGGCAAGTTAGTCAGTTTTTTTTAGTTACAATTTATTAAGTAATCTATTTATTACTGTACTAGGCACATCTTAATTTGAATTGCCGTAGTTCTATGTCATGTTTTTATTCCATTATCATTGATCATTGTTGGGCCGCTGGTTTACTCATTACATGTTGTTCAGGCATAACACTGACAACATGTGATTGAGTAAATACTAGTATGCCCAACAAATATGACAATGAACAAAATAATGCGAATTATAAAGGGACATTGATATAAGACACGGCATTTCTCCGCTTTAGCCCAACCGCCAACCCTGGACATAAAATCTGAGACAACCACCACCTTCAGTCTCAGTACCTCGCGCCACATACCTTTCCATACACCTTTCCCTTCCCATCCCTATCCATCACACCCGCGCTGTGTTGAACAACATAATATGTTAATATTAATATAATAATAATATTATTAAGGGTACACCATCTCCTTGAGCGCGCGCAAATTATTAAAAAAAAAAATGCTGAGGATAACATTATATATTTTATACATTTAATTATTTTTAACCTATTGTATACATACTTAAATTTTTTATATTCTTACTAATTTGCAAGGAGATAACATCATATTTTTATGCATTAAATTTTTTCCTACTATATTGAAATCGTCTTAACCGGTGCTACTCGTGTTTTGGATGCGAGCAGCAGGACTGTCGCCTGGCCAAACTCATCGATGGCATAGTTGCTTGCTGTCCTGGATGCATTCCAATGTGTCGTGGAATTGCCAGATTTACCAATTGGAACAAATAATACCGAACAACTGACCACTCTTAGAGAAGCTAATTTGGCTTCTCTTCGTCCCAACCAATGCCTGCCAACCATAGCTTCTGCATAGATATTTTTGCTTTGATGACAACTGGTGCTAACAATCCATTCGGGTCATAGAGCTTCGCAATGAGACACGTTCGTTTTGTGCGTGCCGTGGCCTTGTCTATATTGATTTCGAATGACAACTTGTCCAATTCGCTATCCCATTGCAAACCTAAAACAGAGGATTCTTTTGGGTTAATTAGCAATGGGGTTTTACCTGAGTCGTTTTGAAAAGTGATTGCTTGTACGACTGTTTTGTTGTTAAATTTCCACTTCCTGATGTGCATGTGGCCTTGCTGTAGAACATAATCGACATTGTTTGATAGAAGGATTGCGATCGCTGGAGTGGGAGCACTAGAAATGTAGTCATCAACATAAATATCTTTCTCAGTCCTACGCCTCGCTTCGTTTGCCTCTGCCTCTTGCTAGATGATGGCGTAGTTGTCTCGAGCGCATTGATGTAGAGTGCGCACTGCCCGGAGAGGATGCCATATGTCAGTCGATAGTTCTTAAGTTGATCAGTCAGATTCTCTCGCCATAAGATGACGGAACATCTTCTCGACGTCCGCCACAACTGCCACACCTAGTCTGAATCAAAGAATGATGTTAGCTAACTCGTCCTGGATTACAGGACCGGTGACGTATCGTTGAGGGATACACCGTTGTCTGATTTGGTCGAAGCATTAAACACAACTCGAAATTTAGTTGTGACTGCATGATGAGCAATGTAATAGGCTGGAGTACCTTCGCCCAATTCGCCTTTGTATAATCCCATATGATTCAGTGCCTCTACTCTACTTTGCAAATTTACATTTTGTCTACATTACATTTGGCCATGGCAGTTAAGGTGAATTGTGGAACATTCATACCATTTTCCGACAGCTGCACTTCCCTGCACACCCCATCTTACATCTGCAGGACACTATGTTAAGGATTTCAGCCGGAGCTGGATCCTTGGAGGTCACTGTAGGGAGCAGGCAAAGGCCCTTCCTCTTCCACCCCAGCTGAAAGGATCCTTCGGTCTATCATACCAGTCCTGAATTTGGAAATATGTTTGTGTTTGGCAGTGTCTGCATTTGTTGGGGGTAGAGAGGCAAGATTAAAATACGACTTTATGAAGGATTGGGAGAACACCTCATTGGGAGAACACCTCATTGTCCAAAGAGGTCTCATTGGCATTAGGTGAATAAAGGCCTCCCAGGAATAATTGACCAACTGAAATGAGGTCCTCAGGATCAGCATCTGCATTTTGAAAAATTTTGACAGCCTCCTGTAAAGCCGTGTTCTTTTCAAGGAACTTAACAAGCTTCAACTTCCCTTGGCGATAGAATGCAGAGATTGTATCACACTCACTGATTGCATGTAAGAACAGAAGGTTCTGTTTGGCAGTAGAAAAGAAGTTGAAGTACCTGGGAGAGTTCTGCGAGGTCCCCTTTCCAGGTTTCATAATATAAATGTTTAAGGAATCTGGTGCTTTGGCAGTCAATAGAATCAATAGATCGGTGTCCTCTACAATTATTAAGACCGTTCGAAAGTTCTCAGCCGCTTGAATGGTGGTGTTGACAATCAAGGTGTCGTCATCCTCAAGAGCTTGCCTCACTTGCCTCAAACCCAGGCTGCAAAACTTTTTCACGCAGCATGGAGATAAGCCATTCTTTGTTTCTGTCGTTGGACAAAAATTGTTCTTCCACCATTGTTGCTCTACCTGAGCGTCGAACTTGTCAAGTTGTAGAAGCTGAGTAGGGTCAATGATTCTTGAGAAATCATCTCCAGATGAGTCCTGAAACCAAAGGTCGCTCACGTTTTTTTCCCTTACCCCTTCCGTCAATCCTCTTCTATCCCACATAGGAAGCGAATAGCAGACTATGTTACTAACTTCTCTCCCACCCATCCCACGTTGACGGTGAAAAAACCATTCAATGTCTCCCTCCATTGATTCCTCTCTCAGCCTACTAGGCAAGCACTATGCTTGTCATCCTTCAATCAATCCTTTCCTTCAGTACGGTGCTAACACTGTCTGATTCCCACCCTCTCTCTCTCTTTTACCAAAATCCCAATTGGGCTGGATCTAAGGTGTTACACGACCCGTGCCGATGATCAGCCTGGCTGAGGGACCAATTAAGAAACTAGCTCAGTCGTTAACGGAGTATCCGGATTCCGGATACCTGGTGACCTCCGGATCAACTAGCCTTATCTGTACCTATATACGGATCTCTGTACAGATGGACCACCCCTTCTACGCCACTCGTGGGCCAGCAGTACGGCTGTTAAGCTGTCTATTGATCATCCTTCTTCCACTGGCCCCGATATGGCTATGGACACTCCCGCACTGTTGTCGTCAGCGGGAGTAAGGATATAAAGATAGTAATTCCTCCTTCCTGTAGTGAAGGGATTGTGAAGCATGGCCCTCCACTACTACAGAGAGTAAACCTCTCAAAACATCAACAACGCGATTCAGTGGAGGTAGGGTTGTGAAGCATGGCCCTACCGCCCCTAAGGAGAGTAAAACTCTCCAGACGACAAACCCTCATCCCAGTGGTAGTGGGGTTGTGAAGCATGGCCCTTCTACCACCAAAGGAATTTCAAATCCTAAAGAAAGTCGTGGAGAAGGCGAACGAAAGCTCAAACCCTCCAAAACCTTCAAAGGGATATGCGAAATGCTAAGAGGATTCTCCAGACGTATGGTGCAAAATCAGGCCCTGGTGAAGACTCTCAGCATAGCACTAAAATAAAATGGGCTAAAGACTTCCTAGCCAAAGCAAATAAGACCAGCGAAGACACTACGTCGAAGCGACATATGTAGGTCTATGGAGGGTATTGTCTCAATACCAAAACGCCCCAAAGTCCAAAACACCAGCACTCCTCCTAACCCTCACAAGGCTAAATTATCCTTCAGCGATGTGGTGAAGGACAAACTGGTAGTCGCGATCATCGACAGGAATGACGTAGATGGCACGAACTCTGTCGAGAATTGGATTCAGGTTAAGGGACAGCTGGCTCTCAGCTTTCTCGGAATCATGTCCAAAAATCCGGTACCACCGCCCATCACAAACGATGGCGGATGGCATCAAGGCCATATAAAATTGATGGTCTGCGGTGATCAAAGATCGTGTGGTCTGCTCTTGTTGGCTGTCAGCCGACTCGGGAAGGTCTGGCCTGGTGCTAAGCTCGAAGTCGTCACCAAGGAAAACATCCCCTGTAGACCAAGAGCTCGCACCATGGTTTCAGCCGTATACGAGGGCCTGGATCAAGTGATCCGGCTATCGGATCCATTTCTCCCTACTCACAACTGGAAGGTTGCGAAACTGAAGGAGGCAAAGGGACCCTATAGAGGTGCTATTATTATCATCAATGTAGAGTCCCTTTCCCCTCTGGCACAATTGAAAGGAGTGATTAGGTGTGGGTTTGAGGCCATAACCCTGAGGGTATATAAAAAAGATGGGGCCGAAGCTCAATCCCTTCCACCTCCACCACCAAGATCTTGACGCCAAAGTCAATAATCTCGATTTAGCTCTAAGCAAATCTCTAGACACTGTATGTCCCCTTATACAAATAAGGGGTAAAAAGAAACCACAGTGGTGGAACTCCGGGCTAGATCCACTTCGAAAAGAATGCAGAAAACTCTTCAACAGAGCAAAAGCTTCCAGAGATATGTCTGACTGGGATTCCTACAAGGAATCACTGAAAATATATAAAAAAGAATTGAGGAAAACCAAGAGCTCGCCTTGGAGAAACTTCTGTAGTAATGTGGATAATTGCTCTGAAGCATCCAGATTACGTAAAATCCTATCAAAAAATCTAGTTATGCCAAGCTGTTTGAAGAATGCCTCTGGCCTCTATACCAATTCATGCGAAGAATCGCTAAACTTGCTATTAGACACTTATTTCCCTGGTAGCTCTCACATTATCAATAACATTTTAGCATCTACTTGCGACAATGCATTAACTCCTCCCACAAGGTCTAGTCACTAGGGAAAAACTTAAGTGGATAATTAACAGCTTTGAACCATACAAATCTGCAGGTCCGGATGGCATAATTCCCGCTGAACTGCAAGAAAATACCAGTTTTCTAATGCCCATCCTAGAAAACATCTTCAAGGGATGTCTTAAACTATCCTATATCCCTATGGCATGGAGACAAGTCAAGGTTATTTTTATCCCAAAAGCTGGAAAATCCAGCCATGTAAGCCCTAAGGATCAAAGACCAATCATCCTATCAGCATTCCTTCTGAAGACCTGAAGACCTTTGAACGTTTCATTGATATCCATTTGAGGACAAACATTGATGAGTCCCTCCTTTCAAATGCTCAGCATGCTTACAATAAAGGGAAATCGATTGAAACGGCTCTACATTACACAGTACGAACAGTCAAATACTCCCTCCATCATAAAGAGTACACTTTAGTTGCCTTCCTAGATATAAAAGGAGCATTTAACAATGTCGACACATCTGCAATTGCACGTGTATTGTCATCCCTGAAGAGAGATGAACCGATTAGTACGTTGATAAATCAGATGCTGATAAGCGGGATTATCAACTCAAAACTTGGCAATTCTACATTAAATTTTCAGAACAGGCAAAATACTTGGGTCTTATTTTGGACAAGAAATTAAATTGAAAACCTAATATTCAAGCAAGAATAAACAAGGCCACAGTAGCCCTGTTCTCTTGTAAAAAACCCATTGGCAATAAATGGGGATTTCAGCCCCGCATTACACACACTGGCTATGTATCTTGGTTATATAGCCGATCCTTACATACGGAGTAGCATGGTGGACTGCGCTAGACATAGCGACAAATCGCGACCAACTAAGCAAAGTCCAACGAACAGCCTGTCTGTGTATGGGAGGAGCACTTCGCTCAACCCCCTCCGCCTCACTTGATATTCTGTTCCATCTAATACCGCTGGACATTTTTAGCAAGCAAACGGCTGCAAATACTGCCATGCGGCTGCAAGCTTCCTTACTGTGGATCAATAATGAGATTGGCCCCTCCACTATTCTGAACTTATTCAGAACAATAAACAGTAATATCGACTACACTATCTTCCATCCTTACTTCAACAGCAATTGCTTCAGGGTGTCTATCCCTTCCAGAAATACTTGGGGGGATACATCTTTTCTGTATGACGGTCCTATCAACTTCTTTACAGACGGATCAAAAACGGATGATGGGGTTGGTGGAGGCGTATAATCTGATAGCCTAAACCTAAGTCTCTCATTTTGTCTACCTGATCATTGTAGCGTGTTCCAAGCTGAAAAACTGGCTATTAAAGAAGTCCTCTCCTGGCTCAAAGAAAACGTTATTTCAACAACTGATATACGTAATTTCTCAGATAGCCGCGTTGAGATCGTTAGACTCTGTCTCTACGAATTCACTAACAGCCTTAAACTGTCGATCATCTCTTACGGAGATGGCCACAGAGTTCAATATTCACCTATGTTGGGTGCCGGGCCATAGAGACATTCCAGGAAATTGCAAAGCCGACGAACTTGCAAAAGAAGGAACAACTTTACCTCTGCTGGCTCACAAAGCTAGTGTGGGTACGCCTCTAGCTACATGCAAACTCATGCTAAAGCATATAGAGAGAACAAACTTCAGGTGGAATAACATCACCACCTGCCTAGCGACTAAACTAATTTGGCCTAAACTTAGTGCCAAACGCTCTAAACAGTTGATCTCTCTGAATAGATTGCATATTAGCTACGTTATGGGTGTCCTGACTGGACACTGCTTGATAGGCAGACATGCACTTCGACTTGGAGCTCCTGCAAATGATTTCTGCAGGAGTTTCAGGGACGAAGAGGAAGAAGAGACAGTCTCTTATCTTCATTGCACCTGTCCCGCCCTATTACAAAGACGAAAACTCCATCTTGGAGACTTCTTCTTCTATGATCGCAGTGATCTAGTAAACTGTCTCCTACGCTTCATTCGAAGCTCTAACTGGTTCAATGAGGGAGGTTGATCAACTGATCCATGTGGTACCATAACGGACCTAATTTTGGTCTAAGTGTGTTGTTGGATTTCTAAGCCAACAGCCACTTTAACCTAACCTAACCTATGGTTGCAGTCATCATTTCAGTGGACACCACGTTTGCAGAAGAGTGCTTGCTCTTACGGCGGAGACGCTCTGCTGATTTGGTACTCTTTACTGATGCATCATCAGGGTAACCGTCTAAAACGATGACTATTCTCCCAGGTTCGTAGTATTGCTTAATGTAGTCGACATATATGTATGTATCTGGAGAGAATTGTTGCAAATATTTCCTTGGATTGCCAAACCACTCGGTGTAGAAGGAATCCATCGTCAATTGTAATGCCACAACCTGCAAGATTTTATAAATCAGACATTGGTGAAAATAAATCCTAGAACACAGATTTCTTTGTTTTCCGCATTCCTGTTTCATCGAAAATGGAAAGGGGATAAGGAGCTAACTCAAACTCGGAATATTTTTAAGAAGTGTTTTGCGGCGAAAAATTGTATCTGGGTTTACTGGTATATCTTTGTCCTGATTTTCGAGTTTAAGGCTTTAAGAGGAACCACTCTATTTTTTCGTTGAAACTGAACATTACTGAAGTCGTTGCCAATAATCTTACCAATATCCTGAATTCCTTTTTCAAACGCTTCATGGCAGTCAATTTTCTCATCGCCAGTTACTCCTGTCCTAATGGGCATGACAAATTTTGTAGTTGGGAAGGGATGGAGATAAGAACCAGTCAAGAAAGATCGCAATTTCTGCATCGTCCCTCTGTACCCGTGACAACCTAGCGTCCACGTGCTGCTCGGTAGTACCATAAGTCACGCCACAAAATTCTTCCAATTTTACGGCGATTTCCATGACGGTAGGCATTGTGGCAACCCAAGTCATCACAGTACTGCCCGTTATGCTCGTCCATGTGACAACCCACCTTGGGTGAATACACCAGACCAAAACTTGTCGGACAAATTACAAATTTGTCATATTCATCAGGTAGGAGCTTTTGTTCCAAACTCAACATTTCCTATAGGTACAATTGGCATGATTTAGCATATAAGAAGTGACCGCTGGCATGGAAGTAAGGCAAGATCCGTTGCACTGACTGTAGAAGTAACTGCCAATTGACAGTGAGCTCAGCCTCTATGAGCTGGTAGACCCATTCTGCTGAAGCTCCAAAAAATTTTCATAGAATCGTTCCATAATGCTTATGAGCGCTGGTTGGTAAAGGCTTTGCGAAAAATTTGGAGCTCCTACATCATTCAGTATAAGAACATTCTGCAGTCCACTACCATCCATTATGTATCCAATAGCACCCGTAAAAGACATCAGCAGGTGGGAGCCACCTAGGGACACGATCACTGATGATAATGAAGATTCCGAATCGCAGGAAGCCACTAACTCTCTGGCTTTGTAATACAGAGGCTGCTCAAAAGTCACAAAGCAATTTTTTTGTATATAGTGTCAGGGTTTCTTGGAGGTGCATTGAGAAATGGAAGGCACAGAGTACGAGATTTCTGAAAAGCATGAGCCCAGATAATCTACTCCATGAATCCTTTCCACCCTGGGACGTAGGGGTATTCTCTCCATTTCCCATACAAGCACATGAGGTCACTGGCTGGTTTTTCTACCGCCTTGATTAGGTTTCGTACATTGATATCGTACATAGATACAAATTGACATGATGCCAACCTGCTTGGTTTTTTGAAGTGTGGCAAAGGGTCTTTGGTCTTCTTGGCTTCGGGTACCTTCTTCAATCTTGTAATTCTTGCCCCTGACCAGGCTGAGAAGTGAGGTGTTATATATTGGAGACCTCCCATAGCATGCCACCTGTTGGATCCATCACTTTTATCTACGTTAACATCAACATTCTCAAGCACCCATTAGCTAATAGAATCTTCCAGGACGATTTGCGGCGGAAAGATGCTTAAATCATGATAACACCTTTAGGAGATCTCTTGATCCGTACTTCTTGTGAAGCGTGGCGCCAAGTCCTACCAGTAGCGGGAACAGGAAGACCGCGGTCTCGCAGCATTAATTATTGCGTGACCGATAGCACATGTTTTTGTTTTTACTTTGCTGCTAGCAGAGAGCTTTTTTCCTTTTTTGGGGTCCACAATTGATCCCACAAGAACCTTTTCTGAAATGTCTTTCTCGACGTCCTTAAGGAATTCGTCTACTTTAAGGGAAAGTATCAAGGGGATACATAACTGACCCGATGTCCTCACGGTTAATGGCAGCGGCGGCTTTCACTATGCGAAGTCGCTCTTCTTTTTCGTCAGCATTCTTGGAGTTATACCAACTCTGAGCTAAAATTTTATAAACTGTATTTCGAAAGCATATTACAGGTGGCTTATTTTTATCGCCTCCACGCGTGACAATAATTTGGTTTTCATACTTTGTTTCAAATCTTTATAAAAGGTTCTTATGAGTTGGGAAAAATCTATCGAAGTCTTCCAAAATTTCTGACAAAGTGAATTGGCATCGGTCTTCATTTTCCTCGATGTATTAACATATACCGTTAAATGGCAGAGACACATCATCATCTTTGAGTCGGCCAATGGGTAATCTGGTTTTAACATCTTTTTTCATGAACTTCATGCTGCAGTAGCGTGGTATCTAGCCTCTGCAGCAACCAGATCAATGTCTAGACGAATTCTTTCAAGCACCTCTTCATTTTGCCTAAATTCAGCTGCAGCCAAGAGGGTATTTTTAAACAAATATTGTACGGTAACTCTTATTTTCAGTGGCTTCTTGCTTTCTGGCTACAAATTCTTGTGATGCGTCTTTTCACAGATTACACATCTCTTCTTAAACTCAAAATTAGTAATCATGGTACGCTGTCTTTATTGAGATGACCCGTTCACAAGTGTTAATAGGTTCACGTCAACCATGGGTCGCTGTTCGTCGTATTTGGCGCTCTATAATATTTAATAGACTACATATTTCGTCCGACGTACTGCTTTTGTGCTACATCCAAACAAAAATAAAATATAGTTTAAAAAAACTAAAAAAACACGCTTTAATAGCAAATCGAACTAAAAATCAGAAAATAAATTTTAATTTATATTTTATTCAACGGTTATAAGAAGTATACAAACTAATCAATATGTTTCAATAATTTTCAAAAATTCTAAAATATAAAAAAGCGTAAAAATGTAAAAAAGCGTGGGGTGCTTTTTATATCATATTTCTATACTAACTCTATGTTTACAAATAACTACTAATCATAATATTTACAACAATCGATATCGAGCACCCCACGCTTTTTAACACGCTTTTATTAGTTTCACCTGTATGTTTGTTTGTTTGTTTGTTTGTTTGTTGGTTTGTTTGTATGTATGTAACTGACTCGTTGGGGCTCAATTTTGCCGCACTTTAAGCGATCAGATTTACTTCAAATGTTGTAGACTTAGCAACGACCACGGACAATACAATATTTTGATAAGCTTATCTAATTATTCTGATTAGGATTGTCAGGATTAGTGGTTTTAAGCATTAGATGAAATGGTTCGATTACGAAATAATTCATAAGACTTGTTCGCAAATAAAGTTATACCACTATGTCTCGCTGTTTATGTTGGCAACATAAAATTTCTTGAATATCTTTTCTATGGAGATGCAACTGTTAACACATCTGTACATATTAAAGACGGTTTTATAGCAAATCGAACTAAAAAGTGAAAAATAAAATATAGTTTAAAAAAACTAAAAAAAAACGCTTTAATTGCAAATCGAACTAAAAATCAGAAAATAAATTTTAATTTATATTTTATTCAACAGTTATAAGAAGTATACTAACTCATCAATATGTTTCAATAATTTTCAAAAATTCTAAAATAAAAATAAAGTCATGAAAAGCAAATAAATTTCATTGTAAAAAAGCGTGGGGTGCTCGATATCGATTGTTGTAAATATATGATTAGTAGTTATTTGTAAACATAGAGTTAGTATAGAAATATGATATAAAAAGCACCCCACGCTTTTTTACAATGAAATTCATTTTCTTTTCATGACTTTATTTTTATTTTAGAATTTTTGAAAATTATTGAAACATATTGATGAGTTAGTATACTTCTTATAACCGTTGAATAAAATATAAATTAAAATTTATTTTCTGATTTTTAGTTCGATTTGCTATTAAAGCGTGTTTTTTTAGTTTTTTAAAACTATATTTTATTTACAATGAAATTTATTTGCTTTTCATGACTTTATTTTTATTTTAGAATTTTGAAAATTATTGAAACATATTGATGAGTTAGTATACTTCTTATAACCGTTGAATAAAATATAAATTAAAATTTATTTTCTGATTTTTAGTTCGATTTGCTATTAAAGCGTGTTTTTTTAGTTTTTTTAAACTATATTTTATTTTTCACTTTTTAGTTCGATTTGCTATAAAACCGTCTTTAATATGTACAGATGTGTTAACAGTTGCATCTCGATAGAAAAGATATTCAAGAATTTTTATGTAGCCAACATAAACAGCGAGACATAGTGGTATAACTTTATTTGCGAACAAGTCTTATGAATTATTTCGTAATCGAACCATTTCATCTAATGCTTAAAACCACTAATCCTGACAATCCTAATCAGGATAATTAGATAAGCTTACCAAGAAAACAATTCTCTTGAAGCAATAAATAAAAATCTTAATGATGACAATATAATAGTTGTTGAAGAGTCTGGTGCATCAAGTTCTCAGAAAAATCCCCCATTGAATGTCAAAAATAAAAGCTCTCTTTCAAATGTAAACAATGTAATCAATAAAAAAAATAAAAATCGCTCTCGCCGTCCCATTACAAGTGTTTATGGTACTAATAATTCTAATACGAATCTAAATGTGGTGCCTAATAATAAATGGGTGCATATCTCAAGATTCACTAGTGACACCGAGCCTGAATCCATTATTGAATATATATCTAATAACACTCATATCCCTTCTCATCTGTTTAAATGTTATAAATTGATAAAGAAAGAAGCTATCCTTAGTGAATTATCTTTTGTTAACTTTAAGCTGTGTGTGCCAGCAGACAAGCTAATTGACGTCATGAACCCGACTGCTTGGCCTGAACATGTTCGCGTTAAAATGTTTACCCCAAGCCCGACGCCAAAAAACGAAGAAATTCGGCAAAAACAATTCGTAACAATATAATCTGCCCAAACCCATTTGCACCCGTTCTACCTGCTCCTCATAATGGCAATTCACAATTTTTCATATTCTATTATAATGTTGGTGGATTAAGAACAAAAATGAACAATATCCTTCTCTTTTCCTCTTCACAACAATTCGATATTATTGCTCTCACTGAAACCTGGCTCTCTGAGAATCATTACAATGCAGAAATGTTTGACAATCAGCTGTTTAATGTTTTTCGGAAAGATCGATGCCAACTTACAACAGGTCTGAACCGAGGTGGTGGAGTGTTGCTAGCCGTTCGCTCGACTCTTTTCTGTGTGCAATTGGATTTGCCCTCTTCGTCTATAGCAACAAATTCTGCATTAGACATAGACCAGCTGATTGTACGTATTAGCGCTGATAATATTCATGATGTTTATATAAT
>OY288110.1:57241430-57278930 GCA_958431115.1 Syrphus vitripennis | reverse complement strand
TATCGTCGGCAAATAACAGACATGGCACCCATATTTGTCCAAGCTTTATTCCTCCTCCAATAGCTTCCACGATATCATTGATGAACAGAATGAAGAGTAAGGTGCTCAATACACAGCCTTGCTTAACACCCATTTCCGTTGCAAAGTCTTCTGAAATGAATTCACCATCCCAAACATACGAGGCGTTGCTTTCATATGTAGCTTTTAAAACATTCACAATTTTGCTTGAGATTCCTATCTTATACAGCTTATAAAAAAGAGCTTCACGTGCTATGGAATCGAAAGCAGCGCGAAAATCTACGAAGAAAGCATATAGCTTCTTGTTCTTTCTTTTGTAACTCTCCACAATATTCATCAACGAGAACAATTGATCTGTAGTTGACCGGTTTCTCCTAAAGCCCGCTTGAAACTCATTAAGTATTCCTTTGTTTTCAACCCACTGCGTCAACCTATTGAATATCAGAGCACTGAATAACTTTCCCGACGTGTTCAAGAATGAAATACCCCGGTAGTTTTCTGGGTCGTTTAAAGCTCCTTTTTTATGCAGTGGATATATAATTGCTTTTTTAAAGTCATGCGGAACGTTTGTTGTTTCGAATATCCTGTTGAATTCTTTGGTTAATGCGTAGACAAATTCGATCGTACAGTTCTTGTAGAATTCCACTGGTATTCGGTCATCTCCCGGAGCTTTTCCTGTTTTAGCCTTTTCAATCACCTTTACCACTTCCAAAGATGTAAACGGTGAATCAAGGAGCTCATCCGTGAAAAAAGGGGCTGCATACTGTGGAAGCGGTGAGAACCGTGGGGTGTTGAGAAGTTTCTCAAAATAGTCTCGTAGCTCTGCTGCTTGCAATGAGGAACTGATCTGGTTGGGTCTACCATTTATGATTTTTGCCGCTTTCCAAAATTCTGCGGAAGACCTTGCACTGTTTAGGCCAATTAAATTTTGCTGTTCATATTGCTTTTTCTTCGATATACAGAGTAGCTTGAAATCCTTATTTGCTGTCGCATACATTTCCTTGAAAACATGTGAATCGAATTTTCTCAGGATTTTTAAAAATGAAAATGACTTCTTCCTTGCCTTAAGGCACTCTGCATCAAACCATTTTTGCTTAGATTTAATCATACGACTGGATGAACTGCCAGCTGGCACTGAATCCTTAATAATTTTGGTTAGGTCTTCCATGTGCAGTGAGTTGTTTTCTACCATCCGCTTACCAAGTTCTTCGTTCAAATTCTTTCTATATATATGCTGAAAACTGTCTTTCCAAAACAACTTTGGGAGGAGAGCCAGACACTTTGAATTGGTGGTTTCATCTGACGCTGATACTGTACAATAAATCTCTAGAGGCATGTGGTCCGAAAAAGTTTGCGCAGCTACCTTGAAATTCCTCAAGATTGAATTCCAAGTTCCAGACACAAAACAATAGTCAATGACTGAACACGCCGTTCCTCGAATAAAGGTATATTCACCGTAAGAATCGCCTTCACAGCTTCCATTCAGGACTCTAGCATCAAAAGCATCCGCTATTTCCAAAATCTTTTCGCCCTTTCCATCACAGATCTCATCCTTTGACCTTCGGGTTGGATTGAAAATATCAGCTGCATTTCCACTTAAAAAATTGTTTTGTGACAAACCAATCCTCGCGTTAAAATCACCAACTAGTAACAAATTCATTGACCCTAAATAATGAAGTGCATCGCAGAGTTTATCGTAGTCTCTTATCCAGTGATTACAGTTTAAGTAAATTGGTATAATATGCAGCACACAACCGCTGATGTTTATATCCAAGACGCTAATTTCTTCTATCTGTTTGAACTGTATTGACATTCCTTCTAGGCATTTGCGATACCCATAAAGTTCACCACCACTTCCTCTTCCAAAAGTATTTCTTTTAACTGCTGGAATCCATTTTAATTCATAGTTACTAAATACACCTTCAAATTTCTGCTTTTCATTTTCTAACACATGAGTTTCATAAAGTAGGAATACATCAAATCTTTTAATATAATCAAAGAAATTTATAGTACAAAATTTGTTTTTAAGACCTGATACATTAAACCCTAATATTCTTAAATCTATAGTTTTTATTTGTTTCTTGTAGACAATTGCGCCTCATTCCAAGTTCGCACCCGGTTCTTCTCTCGACCGCGCACTTGTGTGTGCACCCAAACCTCTCACTCTGCTTACAGCGGCTGTTTCTCGTATTTGATCAGATGAAACTCTACCAACTTCGGGTTGTACTCTTGAAGTTTTGTTTTTGACATTGTTTACGTTACTTCCTGTCCCTTGTTTAACTTCATTCATAAAACTTTGAATTGATGCAAAAAGAATGGGATTATCACCGAAAATAGACCGCAGTGCCTCCAGAGGATCCATTACTCCACATTTCAAACCATGCGCCAAATCCCAGGTAAAAAGTTTATTTGATATGAAAAGCTTATCGTCCTTTAGTTGAATTTGTGTTTTGACCAAGGGAAACCTCTCGCGGAGAAACCTGGAAATCGGAAGAAGGTTGCTTTTTCTACGACGCACATTAAACGGCAGATCCTTATGTATGTGAATTTGTGAACCCTTCAAAGCTTTTGTGTTTTGGAGAATTTTCCAGGCTGCAGCACGCGTTTTCATCCTTACAATAACCATTGCACTTCTCGCGTTTTCGATTTCCGAGACCTCAGAGGGGGCAAGGAGACCAGCGCAAACAGACTTGGCCTTTTCCTTCATATCCGTGTTTGGCTCTGCAGGTAGGTGCACAACGACATTTGTTTCCATGTTTTTCTGCAAAATTCTGTCAATCTGGTCTTCCAACACATTATTTCGCCTTTCCAATTCTACGACTTTGGCAGTGATATTGTCATACTTCACTTTCAAGCCGGCCAATTCATTGTGGAGCACTTGAAAATCAGCTTTGGAAGGAAGCTCTTGACAAAGTTCCTTATTGTTGTTACGCAGGATTTGTATCAGCGATTCGTTGGTAAGTATTGGAGACTCCATTGATCTAGTTTTGCAAGGATTGTCTGCTAAAAACGTTCGGCGCTTTTCCTCTCTTAGTTGCTCGGGGGAGGTAGAAAACAAACCTCTTTTGTTCATTTAGTGAGGTTAGCTTTTGAGAAAAAAGTATTTTGTGTTCTTTTGTGCTTAAATGCTAGAACTTACGCAAAATTTTATTTTTGTTAGGAAATCCGTAACTTATTTATTCTTTTAGCAAATTCTTTTGAGTTTTACTGCACTTTTAGCTATTTTTTAAGGACTTTTAGTAAGAGCTCTATAACAATTTTAATCTTCACTTTGACAGAACAAATGTCATGATGATGATGATGATGATGATGATGATGATGATGATGATGATGATGATGATGATGATGATGATGATGATGATGATGATGATGATGATGATGATGATGATGATGATGATGATGATGATGATGATGATGATGATGATGATGATGATGATGATGATGATGATGATGATGATGATGATGATGATGATGATGATGATGATGATGATGATGATGATGATGATGATGATGATGATGATGATGATGATGATGATGATGATGATGATGATGATGATGATGATGATGATGATGATGATGATGATGATGATGATGATGATGATGATGATGATGATGATGATGATGATGATGATGATGATGATGATGATGATGATGATGATGATGATGATGATGATGATGATGATGATGATGATGATGATGATGATGATGATGATGATGATGATGATGATGATGATGATGATGATGATGATGATGATGATGATGATGATGATGATGATGATGATGATGATGATGATGATGATGATGATGATGATGATGATGATGATGATGATGATGATGATGATGATGATGATGATGATGATGATGATGATGATGATGATGATGATGATGATGATGATGATGATGATGATGATGATGATGATGATGATGATGATGATGATGATGATGATGATGATGATGATGATGATGATGATGATGATGATGATGATGATGATGATGATGATGATGATGATGATGATGATGATGATGATGATGATGATGATGATGATGATGATGATGATGATGATGATGATGATGATGATGATGATGATGATGATGATGATGATGATGATGATGATGATGATGATGATGATGATGATGATGATGATGATGATGATGATGATGATGATGATGATGATGATGATGATGATGATGATGATGATGATGATGATGATGATGATGATGATGATGATGATGATGATGATGATGATGATGATGATGATGATGATGATGATGATGATGATGATGATGATGATGATGATGATGATGATGATGATGATGATGATGATGATGATGATGATGATGATGATGATGATGATGATGATGATGATGATGATGATGATGATGATGATGATGATGATGATGATGATGATGATGATGATGATGATGATGATGATGATGATGATGATGATGATGATGATGATGATGATGATGATGATGATGATGATGATGATGATGATGATGATGATGATGATGATGATGATGATGATGATGATGATGATGATGATGATGATGATGATGATGATGATGATGATGATGATGATGATGATGATGATGATGATGATGATGATGATGATGATGATGATGATGATGATGATGATGATGATGATGATGATGATGATGATGATGATGATGATGATGATGATGATGATGATGATGATGATGATGATGATGATGATGATGATGATGATGATGATGATGATGATGATGATGATGATGATGATGATGATGATGATGATGATTTATTCGTAAGGCAGTTCGCTGCCAACTCTACGCTGCCGGATAGGGTCATGACTCCTCCAGTTCTTGAGCACTTAAATGATTCTATGGGACAAACCTTCCTTCGTACTCGTGCTGTGGCGAGAATCCTAAAAGATCCCGACATTCATAAATCCGCTGGTGCGGATGGTATCCATCTATCCTATTCTTCTGGGCTTGTTCCGAGCAGTTGGAAAACTGCATTTGTCCAACCTATCCCACAAAAAGGCGAATCTTCTTCACCATCTAATTACCGACCAATTGCACTTACGTCCCTTCGTTCCAAGGTCATGGAAACGCTGATAAATTATCAGCTTAAGAAATATCTCGAAGATCGAAAGCTTCTTAATGACCGGCAATACGGCTATCGAAGCAATAGGTCCACTGGTGTTTTGATGGTTTATCTCACCGAATAGTGGAACAAATCTTCACATCGTTTTGGAGAAAGTAAGATTTTTACACTTGAAATTTCTAAAGCATTTGATAAAGTTTTTCATCCTGCTCTTTTATCGAAAATGCGTGCTTTTGGTATCGATGAAACCCTTCTTCGTTGGTAACTTTCTTTCGAATCATTCTATACAAGCAATATTAGACGGATTCAAATTCGAAACCCACAACATAAATGCAGGGTTCTGTTTCGTCTCCGACACTCTTTTTTATTTTCATTAATAATCTAATGCAACTACTAATCCAATAAATTGTTTCGCTGACGATAGCACCCTCAGCTTTTCATATTCGTTTCCAATTTCACATCCCTGCTCTTCGGACCTGGAGCTGAAACAGCTAAATATAAGTACATTATATTCTGACTTAAAGACAGCATTGTACAATGGGGATAAAAAAATCGCGTAGAATTTTATGCTTTGAAAACTCAATGCCTTCTGTCGTTAAAGCGAGACGTACCCCCTCTGCCATTATCTATGAGTGGCATTTGCATCGAAGAAACTAATCAGCTTGCGATTTTAGGTATGTGCATCACAAACCATCTTTTGTGGAATGATCACATACTTAACATTGTCAAAAATGCCGCAAGATGTTTGGGTTTCCTTTGGAGATGCAACAAATTCTTTTCCCCTTCTGATCTCGCTATTATCTATAAAAGTACGTCCAAAGCTTGAGAATATCTCCCATCTCTGGGCTGGTGCTCCAGCAACTTACTTTAAAATGATCGGAGTCAGGAGCATCATCGATACTTTTACGTCACTCAAACACCGGCGTAACGTTTCCTGTCCCTCGCTCTTTTATCGTTACTTTTACAGTAAGTGTTCAAATGAAATAGCCAGTTACATTTTTCCCCTTAAACGATTCAACCGTAATACTCGCGCATCTAGGAATGCTCATCAGTTTACTCTTAAACCCAATTTCGGTCGTACTGTGAAGTACAGGGATTCGTTTTTTAGCCGTACTACTCTTCCACGCTCCGTCTTTCTCTCTCATTTTGATGATTTGAAATTCAAGACTAATGTTTACCGACATATCCTTTCAAATCCCTTCCTTCTTACCTAAAGCTCGCACTGTGTCTCTGACATGTAAAGGGCATATAAAATCCCCTTTAATGCGCGTTTAATATAAAAAACAAAATCAAGCCTGAAACGTCAGCTCCAATCAACAAGTCGATTTCACCTGGATTACCGAAATTAGGATCTGCTAGAGATAAGCCTTGTAAATGTCGCCATCAATCGATGACTATACGGTGAATAGGCAGATGTACTGTAATTTTTGACAACACGAATGCCTTGAGTTGGATCGAAAATCTGCCTCACGACGTAATTGTAGTTGCAAAACTGCTACCCCTCGTGTTGTTGGGCCTTGTACATCACCTGCACCAGCGATGACCATATCGAATTTCTGCCTTTTGATTCGTAGCCTTTATGAACATCTTTTTGTAATGAACGTAATTTGGGAGCCTGTATCGCACGTGCGCGTGCCGTAATGGGATTGCCTTGAAGATCGGGTATACGGAAGATGCAACAGCTGCAGCCTTATCATGCTGAAGCCTGTTGTGGAGATGTTCACGATCTGCAATTGGCGGATTCGTTCGTGTCAGCCTTGAAGCATTACCTGAGCTGGTGCTCATTATGCACCTTTGGAGTCGATAATGATCGTTTGTTGAAATTACTGCCTGAATTACACGTTTTATAGTTCATAGCGCTTCCCATATGATTGAGACTTCGTGCTGTGCCTTCGATGAATGCTAGTAACTCTGCAAATTTGGGAAGTTCTTGGCAGCTGTTGAAAGGTGGTCTTTTAAAGGTGGCCTCAAAAATGTTTCGGAATGCAATCCACTTATTGAACTCGCCATGAAATTCTAAAATTACGGTTTTTTCCAAGCGTAAACCATTAAGGCCACTTTATCGACCATGAACTGAGCGCACCCTGGCGTCAGATGCCTGCTGCTCTTGCATAGCCAAACTATTGCACCAGCAAGCATGGCTTTTACCTCTGTTTATTTAGCCTCCACATCTTAAAACAAATCTGATTGCGCCTCCATTTCGCCATCCTTCGCACTACAGACCAACTCAAAGTGCGCATCCACAAATCGTGTGAAATGGCTCTCTAAATTTTCCAAAGTAGCGTGCTTCATAGCTCTGCCAATTCACTAGCTTCCAATTTTTTCCCGTCTCTATTTGCATTTTAACAAACACCGTTTGCCTTATGTGCTTCTTCTCGTACTTAGAAATTTCTGGATTTGACAAAACAATTCGCAATATAAAAAAAAGTTCTTCATTTCGCTTTCTTATATAATTCTGTGTTTGTTGCCTGCTTAGTTTATGTAGGTATACCCAAAAAAATCTAGGTTGTAAGTTTCACAACAAGTGGCAATCAAATTTACAACTAACGGTATATTTATATATTCAACAGAATTTGTGATCAAATTCACAATTATTAGTTGTTTTTACAGAATTGCTATCAATTTTAAAAACAACTTGTGAAAATGATCGCAACTTCTTGTTGTTGAATTAAAAACGTGTTGTCAATTTTGGTTGTCAATTCTACATTAATATGAATTTTTGAGATCCGTACCCCAAGTGTCTCAAATTAACAACATAAATCTGTGAAAAGTACAAAAATATGTGAAAATGACAAGCAAATTTTGTTGAATTAACAACAAGGCAGTCAAATCGACAACTAAAAATCTAAAATCTACAAAAAGTTGTGCTTTCAACATCCAATTTCGTTGAAATTCAAATCAAAGGAATAATCCCGTTATCAACTCATTCGTTTCGCATTTCAATCAGCTCGGTCATCGTGTTTTGTCGTGCATCAGTTAATTTCATTTTGGATGATATTTTAGTCGTATCTCAAAATACTGAGAATAGTGAAAGTGAAAATAATAATCCACCCATAAGTAATTCACCGTCACCTTCTTTTCTTTTGGACGTGAAAGTATTTGAGATCATAAGGAATTTCAATTTATCTTAAAGTGTGTTGCCGTTTTTGAAGAAAAATGGGAAAAAACATCAAGCAATAGACTGAACGAGAAAAGACAAAGCAACGATAAAAATACTTTAGAAATCCTTCGGGAATGGCCACTCTATAAGCATGCAGACTCATTTTCATTGGTAAGTTCCTCTTTATTGTTTTGATAATATAATTTTTTAATAATCAATTTAATTTAAACAGATAAATATTGATTTTAACTCAAACCACTGAAGTGATAGCTTTACTCTTAAAGTGCTATCAAGGGGAAGATGGCTTCAAAAACAAAGAGTACAACGGTCAGCTCCATGAGATATCCCAGCTTGACAAAGGTACGATTACGATCTTTTATAATAGCCAAGTTTATGTAAATTCATTCTATTTTAAGGTTCCCAATCGCTTCCTTTATTTTACTTCTTAAGCAGCATATTAATACCGACTCAAGTAATAAAATGTCCAGGAAAAGCTGCTTGGCGTGTGAGCATTAAGGATAGCGAAGATTTTTTCGTACTGATTTGTACTGACCAAAACGACAGATTGAGGCGGATTGAAGTACAGAAGTGAGTAAGTGCTTCGAATATAAAATAACTTTCCAACCATCAATAATAGCTGCAGATGCTGATATTTTAAGTATTGAGAATTTCTATATATATTTTGACGGTACGCTTCTTAAGTTTAATAATTTTATATCGTGTTTGGACACATGTTTCAAGATATTTTATGTTTTTGATTTAGAATTTCAAAAACAATGCACACTTATATGGACATTCATTCAAACTTATATTTACAAGATAGATGTAGATAATTCTAGTAGATAAATATCCTTCTTTAATGAGGTTCATTAACAACTTAAAAAAAAATAATCTTGAGTTCATTAAAAACGCGATTTTTTTCATTAGTTTTACAACGTATTTATGTTTTATATGTAAAAATAATGTATTTTAATTTCCATTATCGTTGCTTTGTAATAGATCTAACAAATACAAATACAGATTCACAAGTCCACTTATTCAACTTAATACTCTAAATGATGTTTCTAAAGTTTTTAGGAATAAATGTACATATTTGATTATTTTAATAATAATAATTTATGTTGTCATTAACAATATTATTTATTTGAATAAATCGAAAAATTAATTATTGAATTTATACGTTTTCAGTTTTTATTTTAGAAATATTTCACAAATAACACTGTTTTACAAAGTTTTAGTATTATAAACAAAACTATACATTTTCAAGTATATTCATATTTTCAAGTAAATATATAGTTTTGTAAATATATAGTTTTATCTTGTATTATAAACAAGATAAAGTTAATTTTGTAGATCAGTGTAAGGAGAGCAAATGGTTGTAGTTTTGATAACGAAGATTTCAATTCGACTGCAAAAATTTGTGAAAATTACAACGAAAATTGTTTTTTCTAGAACAAAGCGTTCAATTTAATTGCAAAATGTTGTGAAAATAACAGCGAAATTTATATTTTGTACAAATTGTGTTGTAGATTCTGCAGCAAATGCTGTTGTTTTCTTATTTTTTCCGTTTTTCAATTCTACAGCAGGAGTTGTGATTTCTACAAGTTGGTGACAGATTTCACAACCATGTCATAGTCATATTGACAACATTGGTTTGCGGGTCAATTTTGACCTTGAATGCAATCAAATCAACCGCGATTTTCAACATTTCTACAACCGATTTTTTTGGCTGTATACAGTACATATGAATCGTATGCGCACAACCGTTCAACTACACAACATTCGATGGCTTTTTATTCAAATAGAACTTCGTAAGTTCGTTTTTTATTCAACCACTGTTGATATCTTCCTCACAGCACCTCTTTTACTCGTTGTCCGTATTAAAAAACAAAACGACAAAGCCTTTACTTGGCACCTTATAATTTGTATTCTTCGCTTTTACGATGCAGTCAGGTTAAGGTTTAAGATCATATTGGTCATAATTCTTAGTATTGGTCATAATTCGATCATCTCTCTTAACAAAACTCTGCTTGTCGGTTCTACCATCCAGCTTGACATATTGTCACAGACTTCCGCGGCTTTCCTGGCGTGAGAGCCCTGAAGATTAACTGAAACACTCTCGCCTACTCACTATCACTCACCCTGCTGCTCCACTTTTGGCGGTAACAACAGTTACCTACAGATTCCATAAAAACTTATTATTACCAATCTGCTGGGTTCAACCTACGAAGAATTGCACAACGAAACTATACGTCTGAAATCCTGAATCATGTACGTTAAGCTTCCAATACCACAGACGCTGCTACAAAAGGCTTGTCTTTTTCAACTTTGGAAACAACTTCTCTTTGGTGGAATGGACTAGAATGGCTTAATAAGCACTAAGATCAATGGCCTTCATCAAGCTATAAAACGGCAGATATCGACTCTCAGATCTCATTAGAAGAAAAGGTTAATCCAATCATAAAAATATTTCTCGTTAATCATAATTCAAATCATTACTCTTCAAGTTGGTTGAAGACAGTTCGAGTAGCAGCGTGAGTTACGAACATGGACATACCTACTTCAAAATATGAGTATACGTCTTTGAAATATTTATAAGTCTCTCACAATTTATTTTAATTCTTTTTAATGTACCTAAGCACTTTTGATATACCTACATAAATTAGAATTCTTCCCCATGATAAATAAAATCAAATGTATGTATGTATTATATAAATTCTTTTCAAAATGTACCATATTATTAAAATGTTAGTTAGCACGACAAAACATGCAGGTATAAAACTCTGTCCAAAAGAAAAATGTTTGTTCAATTGTTAATAAAGGTTTAAACAGAATAAAGCCCTGCAGAAACATTATTTTTTTTTATCAAGCCGTTGGCACACATATAACTCGTGCGTGTACCTTTTTACAAAAAAAAAACTAGTTTTTATCTAAAGAACTTCAGATATTAGATCCACTTTCTACTAACGAACTATCCTTTCTAAAACTTAATGTTTAAAGTCTATGAAAGCACTTAACTCCAAAAGCGGACTCAAAAGTTTAAATCCATTAATGGATTCATCAGGTGTTCTTTGTGTCGGCGGTCAGTAAGAACGCTAGAACTTAACCTATTCTCAAAAACACCAAATAATCTTATGCAATTCTCACAGATTTGCTAAATTAATCGCGAAAAAGTCAATCAAATGCCGGTGCCTCACTTCTATTTGCACTAATGATACAAAATTTTTATATTCTCGGTTGCAGAAATCTTACTCCAAAATTTGGCCGAGAAGTAGTATTGACTGCACTCGTCAACAAAAAAGGAACGACGAAACAACTTATGGAAAACTTCCGATCGCGTTCGGTGTGAAAGACCCCTCAATTATATCTGCAATTATGCAGGACCTAAATCTTTGTATATGAAAACTATAGTACTATCATGGTGAAAGTCGAATGGGGCGACATCTAAAGTATGCCTGCAACCCTTACTCTTTTTTTTTTGCGGAGAGCTTATGAAGGTTTTAAATGATATTTTTTGATATTTTTTGGATGCAATAATCCAAAAAAATAGTCTCCTCTTGCCCCTACCACCAATTTTCGACGCTTAAAGAATCCCCAAATCGAATTTTACACCTCAAATTTTGCAGCGCCACCACAAGGTCCGCGCAACCCTAAAAAAACTCGCCATGATAGTACTATAATTTATATATACAAAGCCTAAACCGCTTCGTCTAAGTCGAGATCAGAACCCTAAGTTTGTAAAAGCCTGAGTTAAGGTCACATTTAATTTTGTATTTTTATACAAACATAAATATAATAATATATATATATAATATAATATAGAAACATAATTGTAAGAAAACATCATTTTAAGAAACAAAGAAATTGTACACTTAAGAAAGTCATGCTTAAGTTCTTAAATTCATAAGATTTATCTGGAATGCATAATCGTAAAAAAATTATTGTCATATAAACAAATCTTAACTTCTCTTGTCATATAAACAAATCGAATCGTCATCACTTGTAAACTGATGACGATTCATAAAAAATCTCTTTGTTCATTATGCATTCCAATGTATCTGATGCTGTCCTCAGCATCTAACGATATCTAACGTTGCCTTCTGCATCGTTCTGTATGAAATACGATAACAAAAAACAACATTGTAATAAAATTCGGTTTGTATATTTCATATCACATTGAGATACATATCGATGTGTGTGACTTATCCAAAGGGCTTATTCTGTTCTCTTATCTTTAACCTCAATCGAGGTGGGGATAAAAAATAGAATAGTGAGACCACTTGATAGTTTTAAGTAGATTAAGTTTTTCAGTTCTAATAAAGACGAGTTCCGATAAGGACTAAAAAGTTAAAGTTGTTTTCTTATAAATAAGTTCACAAACTTCATTGGCGCCCAACGTAAATTTTTCTAAACTTCATACGGAAGTACAACTCAAATTTAAAACCTCATAGAGGTAGAACTACAACAACAAGCAGCATCCAGCCGCAACGAGCGCAGCAGATCCAGCAGCAGATCCAGCAGCAGATCCAGCAGCAGCAACAATCGAACATAACATAGTCATCAGAGAAATTATCTATACTCTATAGTAATGGGAAAGAATAATGAAATCTTGATAATGTAAGTAACCAAGTAAACGATAGGTCAAAAAGAAAAAAATTTATTTTATTATTACATATTTTATTTTAAAATTGTGCATAAAGTGTGACCAGTGCGCGTTTAAGTGATAAAAGATTAAATCCTGAATTTCTGTCTGTAGATTTTCATTTTTTTTTGTGTTTGTTTGTTGTTCGTTGCTTTGTTGTGAAAACCAACGCAACCTTATATCCTATAGAAATAAAATTAAAATTTCACTTCAATTTAATTATAAAAACATGTCGTTGAACGCTGAAGCGATCACAGACCTCGTAACGAGGGTAGCAACAGCTCTCGCAATCCAAACAAAACAAGAAATTCAAAATTCAATAAATGATATAACAAATCATTTTAACGCTCAGAATCAAGCTGTTGTAGAACCATATCGCGACATAGAAATTAATGAACAAATCAGATGCGACATAAGTCTCGATGTCGTTAAAACCGTCCCTGAATTTAATGGGGCAACAGAGAAATATCCCTCTTGGAGACAATCCTCCAAAGCAGCTATAAAACCTTTTGAAAGATATATAGGTTCTAATCGCTACTATCAAGCAGTAGCTATTATTAGGAACAAAATTGTTGAAAACGCCGATAATGTGCTTTCTTCATTTGATACTCCCTTAAATTTTGAAGCTATCCTAGCAAGGCTTGACCATACGTACAGCGATAAGAGACCATTGCATCTATTAGAGCAAGAATTGTCAACTCTTCGACAAGGTAAATTGTCAATTAATGAATACTATGACAAAGTCTCAAAACAATTAACCCTTATAACCAATAAAGCTATAATGGAGTTTAGCGGAAATAAAGAAGCGTTAAGGGTGATTAATGAAAAATATAGGAGCGATGCTCTTCGTATTTTTATATCTGGACTCAACCGTCCTTTAGGAAACATTTTATTTTCTAGTCGTCCAGCCGATCTTCCAAGCGCTTTGGCGCTGGCACAAGAGTTGGATATGAACCAACAACGCTATGATTTTGCGAATGCCTTCGCTGAAAGAGGTAATAATAACAAACAACCTTCACCACGCTTTAATCAACCGCAATTCAGATATGTTAATCAAAATAATGATTCACAAACTCAACAAAAAGTTGAACCTATGGACATAGATCCAACATCGTCAAAATTTAGACAGAATCCTAGGCCAAGTACATCTGGATATTTTAGAAACCAAGGTATAAATAGAATGACCCCGAATGGTGGTTCGGGAAGAAATAATTTCAATTCTCATTCAGAATTAAAAAAAAAAGAATCTGATCAGCCAACAGGCTCTAATACAAATCAAAGCGTTAATCATGTCATAACAAGTGACAATAAATCTCATGAAGAATATAGTGATCAAATTTATTACACGAATAAAAATTCACAGTTGCCTTACATAGTAAAAAAGTTAAAATGCGGCCAGTGGATTAAAATATTAATTGATACTGGTGCAGCAAAAAACTATATAAAAGAATTTTCGTTTCTTAAAGGGATTGAATGTTTAAATGAACCCTTTGATATTTCTTCTGTTAACGGCTCGACCCGTATAAATAAGAAATGCTTTATAGACTTATTTGGTTTAGTATCCGAATTTTTTATTCTACCTAATCTTGATAGCTTTGATGCAATTTTAGGTTACGATTTTCTAAAACAAATTGGTGCAACTTTAAATACTGTCTCTAATAAAATAATTTATAATAATGGTGTAGAATCACTCCATTTTATGGCTTGCGCTCAAGTCAATAACTTATTAGCGGAAATAAAAGATGTTCCAGAAGCAGTATGCTCTGACTTTAACACATTAATAACCGAAAACATGCTTGTTTTCGCAGATCCAAATGAGGCTTTGACCTTTAATACTAATGTGGTAGCAAGAATTCGCACAACAACAAATGTACCAATTTATTCAAGAAGCTATCCTTACCATATGTCTGCTAGGGAGTTTGTCAATAATGAAGTGCAATCTCTTCTTAAAGACGGAATAATCCGTAAAAGTCGTTCACCATATAATAACCCAATATGGGTGGTGAATAAGAAAGGTACAGATGAATTTGGAAATCAAAAATTAAGACTTGTTATTGATTTCCGGAAGCTTAACAAAAATACTACCTCGGATCGTTATCCGATTCCTGACACTTCAGTTATTCTTTCTAATTTGGGAAAGTCAAAGTACTTCAGTACCATTGATCTAAAATCTGGATTCCATCAGATCCTTCTTGCTGAAAAAGACCCTGAAAAAACAGCTTTTTCTGTAAATAATGGAAAATACGAATTTTGTCGTCTTCCATTCGGGCTTAAGAATGCCCCTAGTATTTTTCAAAGAACTATCGATGATGTTTTGCGAGAAGATATAGGCGTCCGTTGTCACGTATATATTGATGACATTTTAATATTTTCTCCAGACGCTGAAACACATGTCAAGGACATAGAAAGCGTAATCAAAAAACTTTCAAATGCAAATATGAAAGTAAACCTAGAAAAAACGAAGTTTTTTTAAACCAGTGTAGAATTTTTAGGATTTATCGTCTGCCAAGGTGGTCTTAAAACGACTAAGGAAAAAGTTAGCGCTATAACTGAGTATGAGCTTCCTACAACTCTTCGAGCTCTTCGCTCTTTCCTAGGATTATCGGGTTACTATAGACGTTTCATACGGGACTATGCTCAAATAGCAAAACCTCTAACTCAAATATTGAGAGGCGAAAACGGTAACATAAGTGCAAATCAATCTAAAAATAAGAAAATTACACTCTCCAAGGAAGCAAGAGAAGCATTTGATAAGTTAAAGGACATATTGGTATCCGAAGATGTAACTCTCCTATTCCCAGATTTCAACTTACCATTTGAATTAACCACTGACGCTTCATCAGTAGCAATTGGGGCAGTTCTGTCTCAAAAAGGAAAACCGATCACATTTATTTCTAGAACTCTTTCTGAAACAGAACAGGCATTCGCCACAAATGAACGAGAAATGCTCTCGATTGTGTGGGCTCTCCAAAAACTTAGAAATTACCTTTATGGTGTTAGTAACCTTCATATTTATACTGATCACCAGCCATTAACGTTTTCAATCTCTGATTAAAACCCAAATATGAAATTAAAGCGCTGGAAGAACTTCATTGAAGAGTTCGCTCCTACAATTCATTATAAACCAGGGCACGAAAACAAAGTTGCAGACGCATTGTCAAGACAGTACATACAACATTTGTCGGATAACTCACTATCAAATCAAAGTGAATATTGTACCAATCTTAGTGAGATCTCATATACACAGTATATCCGCTCAGTCATACAACCTATCAATTGTTTTAAAAACCAGATTATACCATCACCATCCAAAACAACTGACGTCTTAACCACTATCCCATTTCAAGGATATCGTCGTCATGACATTCGTTTCCAAGATTTTCAGTCTTTGTTTCCTATTCTGCAAAAAGTTATTAATCCTGACACTGTCAATGGAATCCAATGCCGATTGGAGACCTTAGGAAAAGTTCAAAATGAGATCATTGAATTATTTCCAGCTGTTCGATTCAAACATACGAAGAAGAGGGTCATAGACCTTATTAACGAAGATGATCAAATGGAGGCCATTGCCATGGAGCATAATAGAGCTCACCGTTCAGCAAGAGAAAATCTACTACAATTGTTAGATGGATATTTTTTCCCAAAAATGCGATATAAAATTAACACCTTTGTTAGAAATTGTAAAATCTGCATAAAATCTAAATATGAAAGACACCCACAAAAACAAATAATGGAATCAACACCATTGCCAACTCAACCTGGTGAAATACTCCACATTGATATTTTCAATACAGATAAAAATTATTTCCTTACATGTGTTGATAAATTTTCAAAATATGCTATTGTTGAACCCATAGCTTCACGATCGCTTGTGGACATGAAAGTACCAATTCTTAAAGTTTTAGGATCTTTTAGAGGCACTAAATTGTTGGTTTCCGATAATGAACCAACTTTTTGCTCCCAAACAATACAATCTCTTTTAAGAGATAACTTTAATGTACAACATTACACAGTACCAGCAATGCATAGTCAAAGTAATGGTCAAGTTGAACGCTTCCATTCAACATTAAGTGAAATCGCTAGAACTGTAAAGTTGCAACACAACTTAAATGATATCAAAGAAATACTTCAAATGTCAGTATATAAGTATAATAATACTATACATACGGTCACTAAGTGTAGGCCATTTGATTTAATTTTTTCTCTAGGTGAAACAGAAAAAAAAGAAGTTTACGAATTGCTTCGAAAAGCACAAAGCAAACAAAACGAGCTTAGGAACAAAAACAGAACCTGTCGAAATTTCGAACCAGGGCAAGAAATTTTTGTTAAAATAGACAAACGAAGAGGGAACAAACTTTCTAGTAGATTTATTAAAAAAATTGTTCAAGAAGATTTAGGTACAAACGTCCTCGTTGACGGAAAAAAAAATACATAAAGATAACATTCGCTAAATTTTTCATATTTACAGATTAATCTTCTTAACAACCGTTTCTTCTAATATAATGGACTACTCTTCTGCTCTGTATATTCCGTTCCGAAAAGGGGAAGTAGCAATTTTTGAAAATTATATATATTTGGTTCACACTGTTAATTTAACAGATTTCGAAATACTGGGTACTGATATCAATAATTTGAAACTACTGTTTAGTAATCAGGACATGGTAGCATCACTTGATGCTGACTACAGTGAAATAAATAAGCTTCTTTCTGCACTTCGGCCTCATAGAAGACCTTCCCGATCAATTGATTTTATTGGATCTACTTTAAAATGTATCGCCGGCACGCCGGATCACGATGATTTCGTTATACTTAGCGAAAGACAATCAAGACTCATTGGTGCAGAGAATCAACAGATCGAAATAAATACAGAATTTATGGAAAAGATTAATGAATTAACTACACAAATTAACTCACTAAGTCGCAATCATTATGCAAAAGTTGAAGACTCTAGCAGTCCAGATTTATTTCAATTAATAACAATTCGCAATCAAAGAGCAATAACTCTTTTAGATAATATCGTTTACTCGGTTACCTTTGCACGTTTAAATATTGTAAACCCGATTATTTTAACGGGTACTGAAATATCAAAAGTACTAGAACTTGAAGGTATATACTTAAATATAAATGACCTAATGTTAGCATCAAATGTAAAAGTATACTCTGATAAAGAAATTTTGAAGTACTTAATAAAAGTACCGAATGTAAAACAAATATGTCCATTACTAAAAATCTATCCGGTTGTCCATAAGAATGTTATTTTAGATTTAAGAAATAACCACGTCTCATTATGTAAATCTAGAAGCAGCCCCCTAAAAAACTGCAAGAAATCCTTGGAGATAACTTACTGTCAAGAAGATGAATTCGATGAATGTCTCCTACAAATCATGAATAACAGCAGTGCTACATGCCAGACGACTACAGCGCATCAAACCAAGCCAATAGAGGAGATAGACGAGAACACAATTCTAATAAACGATCAACAGGTCACCATAAATGAAGATGGCCATAACATTACTATTAACGGAACATACTTGCTGAAGTATACAAATGATATATATATAAACTCCACTAAATATTCAACTACTTCAATGGAATCATCAATGCAACCTGAAACGCCAAAATATTTTAACCTTAACGTTTCAAAACATTCAGAAATTATAACTATTCCATTTCTCCAACAGATGCATTTAGTGAACCTACAGAAGATAGAAAAGTTTGATTCCGCCATAGAAGCCCAACAAACATATTGGTTCATCACTGCAGTAGCTATGATCATATTAATAGTTGCTACCTTACTATATATCAAATGCCGTAAACAAGAGGTATTAATTCGGAACATAGATCCACCTGTCCTCAATAACCATGATTTCAACATGAACCAAGCAGTTAGCGTTATCCTTAAAAAGATAGAAAATAACCTGCAACAGACCCGGGACGTTCCTGTCTAAGAAGGGGGGTAGTTAAGGTCACATTTAATTTTGTATTTTTATACAAACATAAATATAATAATATATATATATAATATAATATAGAAACTAAGAAAACATCATTTTAAGAAACAAAGAAATTGTACACTTAAGAAAGTCATGCTTAAGTTCTTAAATTCATAAGATTTATCTGGAATGCATAATCGTAAAAAAATTATTGTCATATAAACAAATCTTAACTTCTCTTGTCATATAAACAAATCGAATCGTCATCACTTGTAAACTGATGACGATTCATAAAAAATCTCTTTGTTCATTATGCATTCCAATGTATCTGATGCTGTCCTCAGCATCTAACGATATCTAACGTTGCCTTCTGCATCGTTCTGTATGAAATACGATAACAAAAAACAACATTGTAATAAAATTCGGTTTGTATATTTCACATCACATTGAGATACATATCGATGTGTGTGACTTATCCAAAGGGCTTATTCTGTTCTCTTATCTTTAACCTCAATCGAGGTGGGGATAAAAAATAGAATAGTGAGACCACTTGATAGTTTTAAGTAGATTAAGTTTTTCAGTTCTAATAAAGACGAGTTCCGATAAGGACTAAAAAGTTAAAGTTGTTTTCTTATAAATAAGTTCACAAACTTCATTCCTGCATAGCTTTCTTCGTTTGCTTTGTAACAATAACAATCCGCATCGAATTAGTTGGAGAATTAAATTCAATTGTTTTTTTGTCGGCTCTACGAGTAGATCGATTCATTACTCGCTGCGGCATACCGTCTGAGATTTGGAGCGACAACAGTACCACCTTTGTTGGTGCTAAACGTCTCCTCTCTGCATTCATCAATACAATAACAATCATCGACCGCCTGACCAAGGACAAAGTCGAATGGAAATTTATTCCACTATCTTCTCCACATTTTGGAGGATTATGGGAGTCTGGTGTTCGATCCGTCAAATTACAAAAATGAGTAATTGGATATACAAAACTTACAAACGAAGAGATGTATAGGTATACCCTATTAGTAAAAATGGAAACTGTCCCTCAACCTGTTTTGTCTAACCTGTTTTATCAAAGAGCGATATTTCAATCAAAACTAACTGGTCTCTTTTAAAGGCAATAGTACAAGTTTTTTTTGGAAAAAATGACTTTCGGAACACCTTAATTCATTACAACATCGTTCAAAATAAAAACTTCACATCCATTCGGCTGTGAATCCAAGTTTGGGGAAAATAATCCAAACGCACTCTGAAAAATATGACAAATGTCGATTTGAAAAATATGACAAATGTCGATTTGTAACAATTCGGAGACTACTTTCGTCCTACAATTATTAAAGTAGCTCGCTTACCATGGTTATAAAGCCCGTAAGCTTTCAGAGACGGCTGGAGCTGGATGTTTAAGAATCCCAATCTTTAGACACACCCTAAATAATCTAATCAATAAAGATAATAATATGAACATAACATCTTAACATCATATTATATATATGTATATTTAATTTGTCCTTACTCTATTGTACATACTTAAATTTTTTATATATAATACTTACTTGCACTTATTTTTAACAAATCATAACTCATTACATTATTGCTTTTTCAATCGGCAAAGGCATCGGTTGTTTTAGTTGCTACATAAATCACTTATATTTAATCACAATTTTAACACCTAGTACAGAGACATTGCTAATTCAATATAGAATCAAGCACAAAACGTTTATACAATCATTAACACAAATCACATAACATTAAATTTAGTTTTTTTTTAATAAAGAAATAATTTCTAACGTTGGTGAAATAAAGAAGATTTTCTTTAACAACACAGAAGATACACACAACTGACAACAGACAATTATGTATATAAACTTGGAACTTGGAATTTTAAAACCACTTCGATTTCGATCCAAAAGAAGCCACATTTCTTCTCAGAGGAAGTATGCAGTCCCGACATAGTAGACATATTTACATATACATACTTATGTATGTAGGGGGAGGGAAGGGATTTAATTAACAACTCGTAGTCTTTTATTAGGTTTAAAATTAGTTTTTAATTCAATTATTAAACAATAATAATATTAAATATTTGTAGATTTATGTTTGGCAATGCAGGCTATTTTGGTCAATTGATTTTAAATGCAAATAAAAAACTTTATTTCATCTTTTACCCAACGTTTCGTCGCTACTCACGACTTCTTCAGGGGTTTATGATCTTTATTTAACATTTTTATTTATTATTTTATACAATTTGTCTAATTTAAACCAATAAAAACTTACATGTTGTTTTTTTGTTGTTCTATTTTACATTGTTTTGTTGGTTTTGTTTTTTTAATCTTATTTTTATTTCGTTTGAAAAAAGAAAATGAAAATGAAAAAAATATATTTAAACTATTTAATAAATTAACATTAAAAACAAGAGACTAATAAATTAAAAAGACAAACATAAATTATCACAGTGTAGTTCAGCTTTGTATATGAAAACTATAGTACTATCATGGTGGAAGTCGAATGGGGCGACATCTAATTTACCTATGCAACCCTTACTCTTTTTTTTTTGCGGAGAGCTTATGGAGGTTTTAAATGGTATTTATTGATATTTTTTGGATGCAATAATCCAAAAAATAGTCTACTCTTGCCCCTACCACCAATTTTCGACGCTTAAAGACTCCCCAAATCGAATTTTACACCTCACATTTTGAAGCGCCACCACCAGGGCCTCTGCAAACCTAAAAAAAAACTCGCCATGATAGTACTATAGTTTTCATATACAAAGCAGGTTCTAAAGATTTCTATTGCTTTCGAGATTAGACCAGAACCAGATATTTCCCAATATAAGGTTGATGGCGCTACCGATTGGACACAGTTTATTTTTGAAAGTGAAAGAATAAAGTTCGTGTAAGGTGTTGTGCCAGTGATTAATAAAAGTGATTGCAATTGAAGTAAAGTGTGTTTTATTTTAAATGTACCTAATAAGAAGAAGTTAAGAAATAAAGTAAATAAGTTTTTATTGCGAACCCTTAGCAGAATATTACAATACATATAAAGGGTAAACCAAAAATCCCCTTGAGCGCGCGCATATTATAAAAAAAAAGAAGTTATTTCCATCAACTATGTTTTGGCATACCACAAACCCGATAAATAAAACAACAACAACTAATAACAACAACAACATAATCATTTACTTCAGCATGCGCTATATTCCAAAGTTAGCAGACGGTAGAAGCTTAAATTCAATCATTAAACAAGAAAGCGCATTATACGCATATAAGTCAAATGCCACACTCAGGAACATTTTCACGAACACCAAAGCTCTGATAGTACTATAGTTTTCATATACAAAGCAGGTTCTAAAGATTTCTATTGCTTTCGAGATTAGACCAGAACCAGATATTTCCCAATATAAGGTTGATGGCGCTACCGATTGGACACAGTTTATTTTTGAAAGTGAAAGAATAAAGTTCGTGTAAAGTGTTGTGCCAGTGATTAATAAAAGTGATTTCAATTGAAGTAAAGTGTGTTTTATTTTAAATGTACCTAATAAGAAGAAGTTAAGAAATAAAGTAAATAAGTTTTTATTGCGAACCCTTAGCAGAATATTACAATACATATAAAGGGTAAACCAAAAATCCCCTTGAGCGCGCGCATATTATAAAAAAAAAAGTTATTTCCATCAACTATGTTTTGGCATACCAATAAATTTGTGTTAGATATATTCGACCCTAATGAACAAAAAGAAATTATAATTACTGAACACAACCGAGCACATAGAGCAGCTCAAGAAAACGTCAAGCAAATCCTATGTGACTATTTCTTTCCAAAAATGACAAAACGCAGGTAAATGAGGTTGTGGCAAACTGTAAAATATGTTTAAAGTCGAAGTACGATCGGCATCCAAAAAAAAATTGCTTGGTGAGACACCAATCCCCTCGTATGCTAAAGAAATGCTTCACGTTGACATATTCTCTACGGATAAAAAGTATTTTCTAACTTGCATTGACAAGTTTTCCAAAGGAGACGCGCCATTTTTCTACGGAGCCTGGGCCCAGTGCGTTCACTAATGAAAGTGGTATCAAATGAAAGGTGAAATCTAGCACGTTATGTAGGTGCAATATTTCCAAAATTGTCAATGGGGTTTTCGAGATATTCGCTTTTGAAGTTGGTTAGCTCAGAAAAAGAATTTCACTCCTTTTTTTTCAATAATTGCTTATATCGCGCGATATAAGGCACGTAGGAAAATGATATTGGTATCAAATGAAAGATATTTTTTCTATCTTTTTAATGTATTCAAAACTATTTTCCTACCAACAATATTTTTTCAAATATTTAGTATAAACTTCTTAAAAATAAAGTTTTTTTTACTTACCTTTTGAACACAGATATCTTTAAAAAATCAGTAATGACATCTATTTTTTTTTTCATTATTTTAAAGCTCTATATCTCACCTTTAATTTAATATATAATTTAGTACTCATTCTCAAAAAAATACTTACTTTTTAACAAACTTACTCTAAAAAACACCTTAACATGCTATCGGCTGCTATGAACTTGCCCGTTTAGCGCTTTTTAATAGTTCTTATACCCAATTATGTTTTTTTTATAATTCTGTCTGATTAATAATATTTATATTGATGATTCACAAGTTGGAGGTATGTTATTATATTGCTGATGACGACCAAATTCAAAATACTCAAAATGTTGATGCAAAAACCAAAAGTTCTTATACAACTTTTGCTTTGATGCGATGTTCTTCAACAAAGTATGCCTACTTCTCACTATAGAAATGTTAACCAGTCAAGAGAATTCCATAAAAAAGCGCAATGGGAATGGAAAGCCTCCATAAATATGTTGTTATTGTTTTAAATAGTATGTTTTTGCACTTAGCAACTGAACTCTTCACCGTTAAATACTTTGGTACATACATAATAATGTTCTTTAATATTACGTTCGTGATTTGAAGATGTCTATCAGACAATATTAAGCGAAAATTTGTGATCGAGAGTTCCCATGCACCTTTCGCTTAAACGTGTAAGTCTCCAGCAAATTGTTGGTAAGAAATATGATTCTTATTTCCGAAATTCAGAATTTAATGCTTTCAATAACACTTGCAAACCTAAAAATTATAAATCCAATAATTTCAGAAGATGATGATATAAAATCAATAATTAACGAACAATTTACAAATGTAAGCGTAACAGAATAAATTATATTCATCTGCAGCAATAGCACCAAGATTATATGGACTACCAAAAATCCATAAAACCAATCTGCCACTTAGACCAATTTCTTCCTCTTCAAATGTACCGTGTTACCAAATGTCAAAATATATGGGTGATATTTTGAAAAACATTATTTCCGACAAATACAACGTCAAAAATTGCTACGAACTTAAACAAAAATTACAGGACATAATTTTAGAAGAAGACGATAAACTCGTTTCATTTGATGTCATCTCATTATTCACCAATATACCCACCTACCTTGCCATAAAAATAATAATGAAAAACTGGACAACAATAGAAAAATTTACAAACATCCCAAAAAAACAGTTCCTAAGAATGTTAGAGTTCTGTCTAAAAGAAAATAACTATTTCCAATATGAAAACAAACTTTTTAATCAAACATTTGGTATGCCTATGGGGAATCTTTTATCTCCTACAATAGCAGATATAATACTCGACGACCTTCTTGACAATGCAAAACAAAAATTAAAAGAAAAAAACACAAATATTAGACACATTTCAAAGTATATATTTGCGATATATTTGCGATAATAAAAGAAAGAGATAAAGAAACAATACTAAATACACTCAACAATTATCACACAAAAATACAATTTACAATAGAAATGGAACAAAACAATAGCCTACCTTACTTAGACGTTAAAATGCACCGAAATAACAATAGAATCATATTTAATTGGTATTCAAAACCTACAGAGTCAGGAAGGATGATAAATTACTTATCAACACAACCTAATTCACAAAAAATTAACACAGCAACAAATTTCATAAACAAAATACTTGATATAAGCGACGTTCAATTCAAAGATGACAACATAAACAAAATCAAAACCATTCTCAATATGAATAACTATCCAAATTTTATAATAAACAACCTAATCCAAAAGAAAATAAATCAAACCACAAACCCGATAAATAAAACAACAACAACTAATAACAACAACAACATAATCATTTACTTCAGCATGCGCTATATTCCAAAGTTAGCAGACGGTAGAAGCTTAAATTCAATCATTAAACAAGAAAGCGCATCATACGCATATAAGTCAAATGCCACACTCAGGAACATTTTCACGAACACCAAAGCTCTGATAGAAAAGAACCAACAACACAACGTTGTCTATGAGGTTTGCTGCGGGGGGACAGAAGGGGAGAAGTGCAATTTGACTTACATCGGAACAACAAAAAGACAACTGGGTATAAGAATGACGGAGCACAAAGCGGACATAAAAAAGAAGAAATCATCAACAGGGCTATCACAACATATAATTGATAGCGGCCACATACCAAATTTCGATGATGTAAGAGTACTCGACAAAGAGAAAAGAATGACGACGAGGTATACTCTTGAAAGCTTGCGCATACAACAAAAAATAAGAAGAACGATGAACACTCAAGAAGATCGAGACAACACCATTGTAAGCTACGCATTAGCAATAAAATAAGTACCTGAACTCTTTGTATATGAAAACTAGAGTACTATCATAGTTTTTTTAGGGTTGCAGAGGTCCTGGTGGTGGCGCTGCAAAATGTGAGGTGTAAAATTCGATTTGGGGAGTCTTTAAGCGTCGAAAATTGGTGGAAGGGGCAAGAGTAGACTATTTTTTGGATTATTGCATCCAAAAAATATCAATAAATACCATTTAAAACCTCCATAAGCTCTCCGCAAAAAAAAAGAGTAAGGGTTGCATAGGTAAATTAGATGTCGCCCCATTCGACTTCCACCATGATAGTACTATAGTTTTCATATACAAAGCTGAACTACACTGTGATAATTTATGTTTGTCTTTTTAATTTATTAGTCTCTTGTTTTTAATGTTAATTTATTAAATAGTTTAAATATATTTTTTTCATTTTCATTTTCTTTTTTCAAACGAAATAAAAATAAGATTAAAAAAACAAAACCAACAAAACAATGTAAAATAGAACAACAAAAAAACAACATGTAAGTTTTTATTAGTTTAAATTAGACAAATTGTATAAAATAATAAATAAAAATGTTAAATAAAGATCATAAACCCCTAAAGAAGCCGTGAGTAGCGACGAAACGTTGGGTAAAAGATGAAATAAAGTTTTTTATTTGCATTTAAAATCAATTGACCAAAATAGCCTGCATTACCAAACATAAATCTACAAATATTCACTAAAACAATTGGTCACATAAAACATACATATTAAATATTGTTTTTCAAGTTAAATTTAAGTTTTAAATACAGTTTAATAATAAATTTAAAAAAAAGAGATAACTTGGCTTTAAATTGACTTGACATTGACTTTTCTTTCTTAGCTGTCTTAACTGAATTTACACTTTCACTTTGGTTGGCTTTACTTTTCAGAATATATAGTGGATACAACTTAGTTCCCGGTGCAAACCGAGTTTTCGTAATTTGCAACAAGATCACCCAATTTGTACTTCGTAGCAGATTTTCTCTTTCGGTTGTAACTTTTTCGGTTTTCTTCTTGAACCTTTGCAATTCGTTCGTTAGCTTGACTTCGCAGATTAGTTCTCTCATCTTAGAACTCTTCGATTAGTAATTCTTCCTTCAGTTTTTTTAGTCCAATGTTCTCAATAGATCTCATTCGAACTCCAAACATTAACTCAAACGGCGTTCTATTCGTGCTTCTATTAATCGTTGAATTAATAATGCTTTGCAGCCTTGCCACATGCTTAAACCACTTGTCAGGTGCATCGACAGACATCTTCGTCAGCATTTCAAGAACTTTCACACAATTATCTGTTCTACTAATCCTCTTGACATTTGTACTAGAGTTCTTTGCATCTTTTTTGGGACAATTTGAGGAAATGTGCCCAAACTCAATTTTGTCTGACTTCCATGACTTCCAGCATTTTTAGATGTGTTCAAAGAACTTGGCTTAACATTTTGTGAAGAGTTTTGACTTCGATAATTGCTGGTACTAGCCATCTCATCATCAAAATTCCCTTTCATACTAATTGGCTTCATTGAATACATACATATATTCTGAAAATGATTTGTCACTCCTTTTCGAATCATTAAACTCTTTAATTAAAAACTGCTTTAAATCATCCCAACTGGTTATCCTGCTTGTCGATTCCACTGCCAGTTTTGCAGCTCCTTTTAGTAAACGTCTACCATATATGTAGGTATTTTTGTATGGAATTTCATTGACACACTGTAGCTATATCCTCAAAGTCTTTCATCCAAACAATCACATTTTTCCCACTTCGCCAGATAATCTATCTAAAGATTCTTCTACATCTTTAAAAACAAAGTTATTCGTTTCGGGCATCTTTTCAAAAGCTTTAAAATTTTTCGCAACAGCAACAGCAATGTTTTCCTCAGGACGTTCACTCACTTCACTCTCGTTACCTGAATCAGTATTTTCTTGTACTAATCCTTTTGCAATAAACCCTGCAACAAATTTCGTAGCTGAGATTTTTTCTTTCAAAAAAAATTATGTAACCTTTCAATTCGGATTAAATTATATCTATATGATAAATTTTCTTCTTTTAAAATAGTTTATAATTGTTTTGTAGTTAACTTTCTCCCCATCACTTGCACGATCATTGTAAAAAAAAAATGACCGGCTTAAAGCTTTCGTTTCTAATAATTTGTTTTGATATTTTTATTTAATAGAAAACAAATGTAAACACAAAATTTGCATGCGACTTAAAAGCTTTTTACATAGTTAGTCTTTAATCAAGGAGACTATTTTTTGGATTATTGCATCCAAAAAATATCAATAAATATCGATTAAAACCTCCATAAGCTCTACGCAAAAAAACAAGTAAGGGTTGCCGGCACACTTTAGATGTCGCCCCATTCGACTTCCACCATGATAGTACTACAATTTTCATATACAAAGGTTCCACACGTGCGTCGGCCACCAAGCGATCACACCACTTACTAATTTTTTTTGTTCCTGTTTCTGTTTATAAACAAGTGCGCCCTCAAACGACCACACCACAAATCTTTGTGGAACGTGCTGATGAGAGTACTATAGATTTCTTATACAATGCTTGAAACAAAAATTTAGATAAGAATTTGTCACGTCTGTCAAGTTAGCACTACATTTTTGGAAATTACAAATAGTAAGTAGGAAGTTAATTGTAGCTATTTTGTAGTAAAATAAAGTTGTGAAAAAAAAATTTGTAGCTCCGTTAGTTCTTAAGAACATGGGGTGTAGTGCTAGGTTGATATCAAGTTAGCACTACAACTTTCAGGAACTGAGTATGCAGTTAATTGTAGCTTTTTTGTAGTAAATTAGTTGTGGAGACGAAAAAATTCCCAAAATTTTTTTTCACCTAAAAAAAAAAAAATTGAAAATGGGTACGTAGTGCTAAGTAGTAAGTTGTTATCAAGTTAGCACTATATCTTTAGAACTTTCATAAACTGAGTTTACAGTTAATTGTAGCTTTTTTGTAATAAATTAGTTGTGAAAAAATAATTTTCAAAATTTTTTTCACCTAAAAAAAAAATTTTGAAAATGGGTACGTAGTGCTAAGTAGTAAGTTGTTATCAAGTTAGCACTACATCTTTAAAACTTTCATAAACTGAGTTTACATTTAATTGTAGCTTTTTTGTAATAAATTAGTTGTGAAAACAAAAAAAAATTGAAAAAAATGTCCCTACTTTTTTGACCAAATAAATTTTGTACAGTCCTAACTTGAAATCGTCATATCAGCTATTAAACAGCAAAATTTGAAAATTTAACAATGCAATCAATTGTAGCTTGGGGCTTTAAATTCGTATTAGTGCCAACTTGACGTTTTGAAGAATGGCATTAGGAAGCCAAATTTGAAAATCTAATAATGCAATCAATTGTAGCTTGGGGCTTTAAAATTAGTTGTGAAAAGAAACTTGAACAAAAACAAAATAAAAAAGCTCATTTTTCAAAATTGCCAAAACAGCCATTAAAAAGCTAAATTTGAAATCCAAATATGCAATTAATTGTAGCTTGGGCTTTTAAAATTGGCGAAGATAAAAATAAGTATTACTATATTAAAAAAAATAAATAAATCTGCAATTAATTATTTACATTTTCGTTCCCATCTGACCTCTACAAAAATTCCACGTTAGTTCCATAGTTCCTGACAGTTTTCCAAAATATTGCATTTTCTGTGAACAACAACAACTTTAGCAGTTTTATAAACGCCTTAAAGTATGCTATCTTGTTCCGCCTCCATTTTCTCCAGACCTTATTTGATAGACTACAAATCATAATACGTATCGAAGGGGCAGAGGTAGGAAGATCGGTTTTCCAAAATAGTTTTGGTCGGTTTCACCAATAAACGGATTTTCAAAAATGGGATGCTAAATTGCTAACTTCACATAGCATTTCAATTATTGAAATTAGAGCTCTTGATACCCGCAAGGTATCGCGTACCCGACACATTGCCGGGTACCCCTCAGGTGTCGGGTACCCGGGAATTTATACAATTGGTCCCAAGGAACCATTATAACTCAGATGGGAGATGAAAAAATAACAATAACAACTTCTCCAGTCGTTTTCACAAAAATATTTTGTATTAGGGTGGTGCAAAACTTTTTTCTTTCGTTTTCAAAAAATGTTTTGTATTAGGGTGGTGCAAAACAAAACATTTTTTTTGTCGTTTAAAAAAAAAATTATTAGCGTGGTGCAAAAAATTGTTTTTTTCGTTTTCAATATACAGTAGAATCTCGAAAACATGAACGGTTCTAAAACATGAACAATTCGGAAAGATGAATGCTTTGACGAGACTTCTTTGTTCCGGGCGATAAGCTACTATGGAGCAATTTTTTAAGAAAAAGATCTAAATGAGTGTATATTTTGTTTTACTCTTTGAAGAACTTTGTTATATTTGTTATTTTTTATGTTTTTTTTTTAAATAAAATGAATTGATATTTTGTTAGATGCAATGTTTTTATGTATAGTGTATGTATATGTTTTTCTTAAAATAACTCTAGATGCTTGGAAAGATGAACAGTTCGAAAAGATGAACGGGGCCTGTTTTATATCTGTTCATCTTTTCGAGATTCTACTGTATATTCAAAGTGTAACATTACACAAGCTGGAAAACGCATTTTTCACATTTAAGACACGTTTTATTTGGCCGCCATCTTGTTTTTAATGAAAATTTAGATTTTCGCATATAACTCGCGTAGTTTTGATCCTAGAAGAAAAAGTTATAAACAAAACTTTTAAAACAATAAATTTTCTACAAAAAATGTTAAATAACTTTTTTCGATAACTGCTTTTGATTAAGAGTTATAGTGTATTTTGTTGAAAATTAAATTTTTTGACGCTTCCTCAGTACAAAATTTTAATTTTATCTGTACCTTAAGAAGCACCCTGTTGTTATTGTTATTTTTTCATCTCCCATCTGAGTTATAATGGTTCCTTGGGACCAATTATATAAATTCCCGGGTACCCGACACTTAACGTGCAGCCGGCAATGTGTCGGGTACCCGGGTACCCGATCATGTTTCGGGTACCCGACACTTAAGGGGTACCCGTTCAATGTACCGGGTAACGGTCGAAATCAATAGCTCTAATTGAAATCTCAAAAGGAAATATTTTTTTCTGATGTAAGAGACATACCCAAAGAGCTCCTCATACGTAAAAAAAGTGTTTCATTACATAACGGCATAAAAAAAAATTATATTAAAATCAATTTTTTAATAAAAAAACGAAATAATTATATGAAACAAAAAAACAACTAAATTACAACGATTATACCTACTAAATTGAAACATAAAATCGACTGAATTGCATAAAAACGAGTATAGGTGATGTGTCCAATGTAAAATTAAAAGAAATTTAGTTTCTAACACTTTTCTAATAAAAATTATGTAAGTAAATAAAATAAAACTAAAAGCCATAATTTTATCGAGTTTCGAAAACCGATCCTGATATACTGGGAGTTTTCATCAAATCATATAGTCACTTCCTTTATAGAAAGACATTACTTTACTAACAATTATAAATACTCATAGCAAATAAATCAGACAAGAATTTAACTTGGTAACCATAACAGAGAAAAAGTAAAAAAAAATTAGAATTACAACTTTTTTTTTATTAACACGCTTTTATTAGTTTCACCTGTATGTTTGTTTGTTTGTTTGTTTGTATGTATGTAACTGACTGCTCAATTTTGCCCCACTTTAAGCGATCAGATTTACTTCAAATGTAGTAGACTTATCAACGACCACCGACAATACAATATATTGATAAGCTTATCTCATTATCCTGATTAGGAATGTCAGGATTAGTGATTTTAAGCATTAGATGAAATGGTTCGGTTACGAAATAATTCATAAGACTTGTTCGCAAATAAAGTTATACCACTATGTCTCGTTGTTTATGTTGGCAACATAAAAATTCTTGAATATGTTTTCTATCGAGATGCATACCACGCTTTTTTACAATGAAATTAATTTTCTTTTCATGACTTTATTTTTATTTTAGAGTTTTTGAAAACTATTGAAACATATTGATGAGTTAGTATACTTCTTATAACCGTTGAATATAAAATAAATTAAAATTTATTTTCTGATTTTTAGTTCTATTTGTTTTTTTAGTTTTTTCAAACTACCTATACTTTTTTAAAGTACAAAAACATATTTATGCATACAAATCCACCTATACCTAGGAGTTTTTCTGTTTACATGTTCTTGGAGATGCAAGCCAACGCAACGGTAAAAAAAATTCAATACAAATCAAACATAAAGACGAAAAACAAGCAAAAGTTGGTAGGCAGGGCTACCGCATTTTATATAAATGTTGCCTTGTTTGCGAGTGTTTAATTATGGAACTGAATGATAAATTATTAGCTTTGTAAATATTGTTATCCATATGTACGTATATTATGAAATAAGAAAGCCTTCATTTAGAAACATAAATTCATGCTAAATATGTACCAACATAATATAGGTACATTTGATATTATCTGATCAACTCCTTTTCCATACAAAAAACTGATTTGCCTATGAGGGTCTTATTAAATTCGAATATTAACTCTAGTAAATATAAAGATTCGTTTGATCTTTAAATGGTCATGACTCATGAGCATGACAATGGGTATCGTCTATAGGTATACAAGTAATGATAACAAGTAGCTATTTGTTATTTTTAATATGTTCTGTCTTATTGAGTCTTCTTGGGTGACCTGCATCGTGCCTGATCGGGAAACTATTGACTGCTCAGAACATGGTCTGGGCCAGTAGCGCAACAATCAGTCACGGTGAAGTGCTTGTTTTACCTCCTCGTGGTGGTCCCCGGGCAACTATTTGTGTATCCCTATATACGTAAATAGGCAAAAATTACAAGTGCGAAAGGCCTAGCTTTCTAGGATAGGTTTCGGAGGTTAGCATTCTTCGAAACTGAAATAACTTCCCGCTAACGAAACCGACATTACGCCTCGGATAAGGAATGATAACACGTTGACGACTTTTGGCTATTGTACCCGGACAAAGATTGGTTTCCGGAATGTGAAGACGCTTCTTGACAACGGAAGTGAAGGTCCTAAAAATGCCAGATTCCTCCAACTAGAGAATGAGTTCATGCGGTATAAGATGGATATTTTAGGGATCAGTGAAGTTAGATGGTTGGGCTCGGGGAAGTATAAGTCTCCAACCCGTAATACTGTACTACTCTACTCCGGAAAGACACCTGGAAATAACCGTGAATCTGGCGTTGGATTGCTGCTTTCTAAAACAGCTCTCAAGAGCTTAATTTCCTGGGAGCCCTTAGATGGCAGGATCATGAAAGCTAGGTTCCGGACTAGAGTACGTCGCGTCATTATCATACAGTGTTACGCCCCAACGGAGCTCTCTTCTGCCGAGGAGAAAGAGGCCTTTTATAACCGGCTGAGTGCTGCTTATGAAAGCACACCACGCGGAGACATCATAATGGTAATGGGAGACTTGAATGCAAAGGTTGGCAATGACAATAACGGGCTTAGGCATGTCATGGAGAAGCATGGTGTTGGATGTCGCAACGACAATGGCGAACGTTTTGTCGATTTTTGTAACGCCAACCGACTCGTTATAGGAGGAACCATGTTTGAGCACAAGGCGTGTCACAAAATCAGCTGGGTGTCAACAGACAGACAAGCAACTTCCAACCAAATCGACCACTTCGCGATCAGTCGGCGATTTAGAAGCAGTCTCCAGGATGTACGAAACAGAAGAGGTGCAGACATGGGAATTGCCCGAGACCACCATCTGATGGTTGCTACCGTAAGATTACGCACAGCTGCAGTTCGGAGATCCCAAGAAAACACCCGAATGCCCAAGTTTAATACCGATAGACTTAAGGATCCCACAGTCCGTCAACAACTAAGGGACCATCTTTCACAAGGATTGAGAGCAATCAGCAGCACGGAACCCACCTCCATCGAAAACCATTGGTGTGCTGTGAAAAATGTTTTCATATCCGGTGCTGAAAGTATAGTCGGTCGGTCGCAAGGAAGAAATAGTGCGTGGCTTTCCGAAGAAACTTGGGCTAGGATCGAAGAAAGAAAACAGCTCAAAGTTCGCATTGCAGCAACTCCAACAGCTGGCAGAAGCGAACTAGAGTCAGAGTACCGCATGAAGATGAGAGAAGTTCACCGTAGCGTGCGACGGGACAAGCGTAACTATATCAACGCATTGGCAGCAGAAGCAGAAGAGGCCGCAAGTAGGTGTGACAGTAGGACCGTCTACAGAATTACCAAAGAGCTGACAGGTGTCCAAAGCTCTAAACAACACCTGGTAAAGGACATAGACGGATCACTGCTAGTTTCGGATGAGGACCAGATCAAAAGGTGGAAGGAGCACTTTTCTGCGGTTTTAAATCGCGTTTTCACCAGTGAAGTCAACCTATCACCCAATGAACCGTCCGTAGTAACAAATTCCCGAATACGCACTGTATCCCCCAGTAGAGAAGAAATCTTGACCGCAATCAGAGCACTGAAAAACAACAAAGCGGTTGGACTTGACGGCATTCCGGCAGAGCTCTTACGAGCAGCGCCAACAACATCGTCTGAGCTCCTGCACCCACTCATAGAAAGAGCCTGGGAAACAGAAAATTTTCCTGAGGAGTGGAAAAAGGGGATGATCGTTAAGCTCCCAAAGAAAGGAGACCTAACTCAGTGCGAAAACTGGAGAGGAATTTGCGTGCTGCCTGCTGTAGCGAAGGTTATAGCAAAAATCGTCTTAGAACGAATAAAAGTCCACCTAGAAGACACCCTTGACGCCGAACAAGCGGGTTTCCGCACTGGATCTTCCTGTGTGGATCACATCAACACCTTGCGGATCATCATCGAACAGTGCGTCGAATATCGTTCACCACTTCACCTGCTGTTCATCGATTTTGAAAAGGCGTTTGACAGTGTCAATAGAGAATTTATTTGGCTTGCTCTGCGCAGGAGGGGCATCCCGGATAAATTGATTGCTATAATCAAGGCTACATATGATGGATCCAAATGTCACGTTCTGCATAAAGGGAGGTTGTCAGAGGAATTTGAAATCCAAAGTGGAGTTAGACAGGGTTGTATACTGTCACCAATACTGTTCCTGTTGGTAATAAGTGATGTACTGCATGCAGCTTTGTCGAATGTAAATGGAGGAATTCAGTGGAATCTGCTATCACACCTTAAACATCTAGACTACGCAGATGACGTATGCTTACTCTCTCATAGGATCATGGATCTCCATCAAATGACAACAAGGGTGGAGAGAGAAGCTGAAAGCGTCGGGCTTAAGATCAATACGGCAAAAACAAAGAGGATCAGCCTTGGAACTTCCTCATCTACTCAAATAGATATTTCTGGACAACCAGTAGAGATGGTAGAAAGTTTTCAATACCTTGGGAGTATTGTCTCTACTGATGGCGGGACCGAACAAGATATAACCAGCCGAATCGGGAAAGCAAAGGCTGCGTTCGGAATGCTGTTCAAAATATGGAGGAACAACTCTATAAGCTTAAAGACCAAGCTACGATTGTTCCGCTCCAATGTAGAATCCGTGCTTCTTTATGGATGCAGCACTTGGAAAGTAACACCCACTGTCACAAGAAAGCTGCAAACGTTCGTGAATAGATGTCTGCGAAACATCTTGCAGATTTTCTGGCCTAACCGTATCTCCAATGATGAACTTCATGCGAGGACAGGTCAGGAACCCATTGACTCTATAATACGAAAACGTAAGTGGTAGTGGATTGGACATACGCTTCGAAAAGGTCACGAGTGCATTGCGGGTCAAGCGATGCAATGGAACCCTCTCACGCAGCAAGGCAGAGGAGTGGGCCGACCTAGAAGTACTTGGCGAAGAACGGTCGAAGAGGAATCAGCACAACTGGGGAAGAGTTGGAGAGAGCTGAAGTACATCTCCAGAAACCGAACACGATGGCGCGTAGGAGTAGTGGAGGCCCTAGGCCCCGCAAGGGGAACACCACGGACGTAAACGGTCTGAGGACCTAAGTAAGTAAGTAAGTTATTGAGTCTTCTTAAAAACTGAACTTAAAATCTATCATACATTCTACTCTACCCTGTGAAATGTTTCTATCTTGCAGCGTGTGCAAGATATCACATTTCCGTACTTCCTGTCGCATGGATTGTGGTTGACATCGGTGGGAGCTACTTCGTTGATAAAAATAGTTGTGTCAGCATAAATAGTTATCGTCGATGATAGTGACGATGACTACGACGACAACGACAACGACGACAACGACGATGACGACGGCGGGTACAGCAGCTTTGGTTGCGGCCGGCGACGAACTAGGCGATCGAGTCAACTCCTCCCTCACTTAAATGAAGAACGTCCTCATTCTTCTTGAGAGCCATGATGACTTTTTGAAGCTCGGCATTTCGGCGCTGTTTGTTCTCACACTGCTTTAGTTTAACGATGGTGTAACAAACTGTTACTAGCGCAAGTGTCGCGCAGCAAGCTATAATTGGATGTGTCGTCAATTTTGTCTCTATTTCACCAATGTAATGTAAATTATCCACGTTCATTCTATGAAGGAATGGTAGGCTCAATATTTTTCTATGACCGGTGATATGGAGAAGTGTAGATGTTGCGCTACCAGGCAGTTTTTTATTTATCTTATTTTGATTGATAAACTTGGAACCATTGATCCACACCGCATCATCAAAAGTCAGCAAATACGTCCCGTTGATGTCCGTTTCAAAACCATTCACTTCCCTTATTCTGGCATTTCTGTTGTTTAATATAACTATGCCATCATCAATAACCAACACTGATTCCCGATGGTCTGGTTGTGTGTTGCAATGAGCCATGCCGAAAAGTGTAATTGTTGAGCGCATGTCTTGCTCGGTAATTCTTTGCAAAATGTTAACGTTGTTGCTACGTTGCAGTCCGCAACAGCCAGTACTTGACTTCCACATTCCGCAACCACATCATCTCCATCGAAGAATACAATATTTCCGTTGTGAGCAATAGGGTAGATAATTATTTTCTTACATACTATCTTAATAAAATGCAATACATTATCATTTTGCAAGATCTTAACATGAGTTACTTCCATTAGTTCTGTTACGCTTACATTTGTAAATTGTTCGTTAATTATTGATTTTATATCATCATCTTCTGAAATTATTGGATTTATAATTTTTAGGTTTGCAAGTGTTATTGAAAGCATTAAATTCTGAATTTCGGAAATAAGAATCATATTTCTTACCAACAATTTGCCGGAGACTTACACGTTTAAGCGAAAGGTGCATGGGAACTCTCGATCACAAATTGTCGCTTAATATTGTCTGATAGACATCTTCAAATCACGAACGTAATATTAAAGAACATTATTATGTATGTACCAAAGTATTTAACGGTGAAGAGTTCAGTTGCTAAGTGCAAAAACATACTATTTAAAACAATAACAACATATTTATGGAGGCCTTCCATTCCCATTGCGCTTTTTTATGGAATTCTCTTGACTGGTTAACATTTCTATAGTGAGAAGTAGGCATACTTTGTTGAAGAACATCGCATCAAAGCAAAAGTTGTATAAGAACTTTTGGTTTTTGCATCAACATTTTGAGTATTTTGAATTTGGTCGTCATCAGCAATATAATAATATACCTCCAACTTGTGAATCATCAATATAAATATTATTAATCAGACAGAATTATAAAAAAAAACATAATTGGGTATAAGAATTATTAAAAAGCGCTAAACGGGCAAGTTCATAGCAGCCGATAGCATGTTAAGGTGTTTTTTAGAGTAAGTTTGTTAAAAAGTAAGTATTTTTTTGAGAATGAGTACTAAATTATATATTGAATTAAAGGTGAGATATAGAGCTTTAAAAAAATGCAAAAAAAAATTGATGTCATTACTGATTTTTTTAAGATATCTGTGTTCAAAAGGTAAGTAAAAAAAACATAATTTTTAAGAAGTTTATACTAAATATTTGAAAAAATATTGTTGGTAGGAAAAAAGTTTTGAATACATTAAAAAGATAGAAAAAATATTTTTCATTTGATACCAATATCATTTTCCTACGTGCCTTATATCGCG